>JAVXUM010000030.1:15964148-15974324 GCA_035590655.1 Pouteria glomerata
CAGATGAATTACAAATTCTAAGGGATCGGATAGCATTGACCCTTTATCATCTTGAGACAATATTTCCACCAGCCTTTTTTGATGTCATGGTCCACTTGACAGTGCACTTAGCCGACGAAGCAATGCTTGGTGGTCCCGTTCAATTTCGTTGGATGTACCCGATTGAAAGGTATTTGAAGACCTTAAAGCAGTATGTTCGCAATAGGGCTCATCCGGAGGCATCTATGGCTAAAGGGTATTTGATGGAAGAGTGTACCAATTTTTGTGCGATGTACATGGGCCATGTCGAAACAAAATTGACTCGTCCTCAACGAATTAATGAAGGTCCGGTTGGTGATGGGACACAGTTTAATCTCTCTAATAATGCGTGGGTTCAAGCTCACCGATATGTGCTATTCAACACACCGTCTGTTCGGGCATTTATTGAGTAAGTTGATGGATCTTGATTCTAATTTTATTTTAATTTCGTGACGTAGTTCATTATCAATTTTCATTTATAATTGCTGGAGTGTGTTCATTCAACAGGAAACACCTTATCGAGCTAAGACAAAGGTTACCTCGGGTGGCTGATCATGTAGTATATAGTGAACACTTTAGCTCCTTTCACGTGTGGTTCAAAGAGCATGTAAAACCCCATTAACATTTCAATATTCTATTTATATACTCGTAGTTTGTCAAAATTTTACTAATTTACATGATTGGTGCAATCAGGTGCACACAATACGAACAACGACAAGTGAAAGTCTATCTGATGAAATTATTTCGTTGTCACATGGACCATTTACATCGGCACGTTGCTTTCGAGCTTGTGACGTCAATGGCTTTCGCTTTCGGACGAAAGGCTTTGACGATCGACGGAGTACTCAAAACTGTGGAGTAGCCCTCAAGGCTGACACGTTAAGTTTCTCAAGCCGAAAGGATAATAATCCTCGTGTCGGAGGTGTATTTTATTATGGGCTCCTAACAGATGTTATCGAAATTAGATACAACAATCATCTGAGAGTTTGTTTGTTCAAGTGTGAATGGGTCGATCCCAGGCATGGTGTCAAAAACGATGACTATAATTTCACGCTTGTCAACTTCAACAACCTCATGTACAAAGAGGATCGAATCAGTGACGAACCATACATCCTAGCTTCCCAAGCTGAACAAGTTTACTTTGTCGAAGACCCCGCGAATCCCAATTGGCATGTTGCAGTAAAAATGTCAAGAAGAGGGGTGTTTGAAATTGATTTCCACGAACCTTATGTTGAGGAGTACCCACTCCAAGAGTTAAATGACACCGTCGTGCCTGCACGAGAACAGGATGCTGATTGGGTTAGAGAGACAGTTGAAGGAGATATAGTAGAATTAACGTGACACTGGTACATAGTTATTACATGTTTCTATTTATGAAATATAATGAGTATATATAGGCCAAAACATCTTATTATTTTATAAACAATATTGGTGTTATTAATACATCTTTCTACACGTAGGAGTTACTAGATGGCACGTGGTAGGAAGAGAGAGAGGCCAGTTACCATGGGAGAGCAGCTGCGTATGACTCGGGCACGTGTCGCTGGTACTGCTGGTAATGTAGCAGACCCCTCCCTCGATCCAGATTCCACTCAGCCACCAGACGATACGCAGCCGCTGTTGCACTCGGATCCAACTCCAGCCACCAACACCACGCAGCCCCCGTTGACCGCTGATCCCACTCTGAGGCCGACCACCCCACGGCCACCACTCCCAGTTCGAGCTACTAACCAGCCCCCCACAGCCGCCCACACCGCACAGGCAGATCGCACATTCTCACCTCTCCCATCATGGGTGTTAATCCCACCGTTAGACAGTGATTGCTCGTTGCTCAGGTTAACCCCTGACGACGTGACACCCTGTTCTCCCCGGGTTGGCACAAGCTCCATTCGGCCACCTTTACCCACTAGTACCCTCGGGCGTCATACTTCATCGGCATCTCATGAAGCGACACCACGTACGATGTCTTCCACTTCGAGCCCAGACACCCAGGCACCTCCGATGACCACATCAGGCGCTGGCACCTCGACTGCATCAGGTATGTATGTGAGACATGTTCGTATGTAAGTGTAATTTAATATCTGAAGCTAATTAAAGTATTAAATTTTGCTATTTGTAGGATCTGCCAGTAGTACTGCTGCATCCCGTGCTTCGAGAGGCCCCACGACCCCCTTATCTGGCTGGGGAAGTGGTGTGCCACGACAGGTTGAGTTTAGTAGCTATCACCACCCAGTGGGGAAATCAGGTAGGAGGCTGACTCGACAGTTGGGTGTGATGGTGCGTGATGGACGAGTCGTCCCCCTATCTCTCATGGATTGGGCGGCCGTGCCCACTGAGACATTAGATCGCATATGGCAGGAGGTTATTGTAAGTAAAAGATATTATTACACTTGAAATGTGATTTATTAAACTTATACTCACCTCGCTAATGAATCGTTCAATATTCAACTAGGATAATGTCGTCGATTGCCCTCCTAGGTTCCGCCCAGTCTGTATGGCCAAGTGCCAAAAGTTGTAGAAGGACCACAAGTATGTAGTTAAGAAGAAGTTTTTCACACCATTCAACGGAGCTGTAATATCCACACATGTTGTCCCCCATGTGTGGTTCCAGAGCAGTGGCCAGACCTTGTCGCCAACTGGTCGAGCGATGAGGCCCAGGTAAAATTTTGTTACTTTTGGGTAATTTACTATATTTAAACTTGTACTTGTCGTTATTAGTTTCTAATTTACAAGTTTAAACACAGGCTGAGTCGTCGACGAATGCAGCAAATCGGGCCAACCTAGGGCCCCTACACAGTACAAGAGCGAGGCACATCTAGGATATATTGCATGAGGCATAACTCTTGTGTCTTTATTCACTAAATTATGAAATGCAAATATTTTTCAATTCAAAGGTTGTCTAGTTATTAACTTTCTAGCATCATACTTAGACATGAGTTAAATTTAAATTTGTAATACACCGTTATTTACTTTATTTCATGCAGCACGTACTACTTTGTTGACTATTCCTAATAAATCTGATTTCCTTTAGTTTTTAGGTTGCATTAATCTCACTAATAATTGATATTCCTAATAATACCCAATCTGTGTATAGATGCGGCAAGAGGGGATCCTGACCGATCGGATTCGCGTATTCGAGAGACTACGCAATCCGGACCACCCCGATGTTAGGGCCATTATGGACCAGATCAGGGCACGCCTAGCAGATCTCCCAGAGGCTGAGCGAGACTCGATAGAGGCCTGAGATGCGATCTTTGCCGAGGTCATTGGCCGAGATGGACATGGGTACACACACGGAGTGGGTAGTGGCATCCCCCGTTCAGTAGTTAGACAGAGCGCTGCAGCTGCATCATCCGCGGACGCCCAGCAATGCAGTGAAGAGGAGATGGAGGCCCTCATTGCGGCTCGGTTGGAAACTTTTGCGGCTCACTTGCATGAGTCGATTCGAGCCGAGGTTCAGGAGGAATTACGCGAGGAGGTTCAAACTGAGGTCTGAGCATCTGTTCGAGCGCAGATTGTTGAGCAAATGGGGGACATACGAGAGGAGTTGCGTGAGGAGATACGTGACACGTGACGACCGACTCAGGTAATGTGAATGAATATTATGCTACGCAATATTAACCATAATATTAAATATCTCACTTCAAGTAGATTAGAACTAAAATTTGTAATTAGTTTAAATGTAGGAGGGAGGCTCCAGTCGGCGACGCTCAGGGCCAGGATAGACAGGGCATCATGATGAGGTAGTCTTTATTTATTTACAATGACTAATTGAGCCATTAATATTTTCTTGACTTGACTACAATTGTTATTAAATTTTTAGAAAGTTGAACAAACGAACCTCTAATTTCGGAATGCCCCGGAGTAGACCCTAAGGAAACCGTCCACCTTTGAACACTTGATTTCGGTTTGAGCCGCTCAAACTGAGCAAACTCTGTCCGTTTCAAACCAAACTTGACGTGTAGCTACTCCCAGCCATTTGGGACTCACTAGAACAAACAGCACGAGAAACCGAGCCACGGTTGGCTTGGAATGCCCCGGAGTAGATTTTAAGGAAACTATAGCATCCTTTGAACACTTGGAACATTGACTGAGCCGCTCAAACTGAGCAAACGAGGTCCGTTGCCTACCAAACTTGACGTGTAGTGCCTCCAAGCCATTTGGGACTCACTGGAGCAAACGGCACGTGAAACCGAGCCACAGTTGCCTCGGAATGCCCCGGAGTAGACACTAATAAAACCGTCAACCTTTGAACACTTGGTTTCGGTTTGAGCCACTCAAACTGAGCAAAAGACGTCCGTTGCCTACCAAACTTAACGTGTAGTGCCTCCCAGCCATTTAGGACTTGTTAAAGTAAACGACACGTGAAACCGGGCCACGGTTGGCTTGGAGTGCCTCGGAGTAGACCCTAAGGAAACCGTCCACCTTTGAGCACTTGGTTTCGGTTTTAGCTGCTCAAACTGAGTAAACGACGTCCGTTGCCAATCTTACTTGACGTGTAATGCCTCCCAGCAATTTCGGACTCGCTGTAGCAAACGGCATGTGAAACTGAGCCACGATTGGCTCGGAATGCCCCGGAGTAGACCCTAAGGAAACCGTCAACTTTTGAACACTTGGTTTTGGTTTGAGCCGCTCAAACTGAGAAAATGAGGTCTGTTGCCTACCAAAATTGATGTGTAGTGTCTCCCAGCCATTTAGGACTCGCTAAAGCAAACGGCACGTGAAATTGAGCCACGGTTGGCTCGGAATGCCTCGGAGTAGATTCTAAGGAAACCATAGCATCTTTGAACACTTGGTTTCGGTTTGAGCCACTCACACTGAGCAAACGACGTCCGTTGCCTACCAAACTTGACGTGTAGTGCCTCCAAGCCATTTGGGACTCGCTGGAGTGAACGGCATGTGAAACCAAGCCACGGTTGGCTCAGAATGCCCTGGAGTAGACCCTAAGGAAACTGTCCACCTATGAGCACTTGGTTACGGTTGGGCCGCTCAAACTGAGCAAACGACGTCCGGCTCAAACTAAACTTGACGTGTAGTGCCTCCCAGCTATTTGGGACTCGCTGGACCAAACGGCACGTGAAACCGAGCCACGGTTGGCTAGGAATGCCCCGGAGTAGACCCTAAAGAAACCGTCAACCTTTGAACACTTGGTTTCGGTTTGAGCCGCTCAAACTGACCAAATGAGGTCCGTTGCCTACCAAAATTGACGTGTAGTGCCTCCCAGCCATTTAAGACTCGCTAGAGCAAACGGCACGTGAAACTGAGCCACGGTTGGCTCAGCATGCCCCGGAGTAGATCCTAAGGAAACCATAGCATCCTTTGAACACTTGGTTTCAGTTTGAGCCGTTCACACTGAGCAAACGACGTCCGTTGCCTACCAAACTTGACGTGTAGTGCCTCCCAGCCATTTAGGACTCGCTAGAGTAAACGGCACATAAAACCGAGCCACAGTTGGCTCAGAATGCCCCGGAATAGACCCTTAGGAAACCGTCCACCTTTGAGCACTTGGTTTCGGTTTGAGCTGCTCAAACTGAGCAAACTCCGTCCGTTTCAAACCAAACATGTCGTGTAGTGCCTCCCAGCCATTTGGGACTCGCTAGAGCAAACAGCACGTGAAACCAAGCCGCGGTTGGCTTAGAAAGCATAGGAGTAGACCCTAAGGAAATCGTCCACCTTTGAACACTTGGTTTCAGTTTGAGCCGCTAAAACTGAGCAAACGACGTCCGTTGCCTACCAAACTTGACGTATAGTGCCTCCCAGTCATTTGGGACTCGTTGGAGAGAATGGCCCGTGAAACCGAGCCATGGTTGGCTCGGAATGCCCCGGAGTAGACACTAAGGAAACCGTCAACCTTTGAACACTTGGTTTCGGTTTGAGTTGCTCAAACTGAGCAAACGACGTCCGTTGCCTACCAAACTTGACATGTAGTGCCTCCCAGCCATTTAGAACTCGCTAGAGCAAATGGCACATTAATCCGAGCCACGGTTGGCTCGAAATGCCTCAGAGTAGACCTTAAGAAAATCGTCCACCTTTGAGCACTTAGTTTCGGTTTAGGCCGCTCAAACTGAGTAAACGATGTCCGGCTCAAACCAAACTTGACGTGTAGTGCCTCCCAGCTATTTGGGACTCACTGGAGCAAATGGCACGTGAAACCGAGCCACAGTTGGCTAGGAATGTTCCGGAGTAGACCCTAAGGAAACCGTTAACCTTTGAACACTTGGTTTCGGTTTGAGCCGCTCAAACTGAGCAAATGAGGTCCGTTGCCTACCAAAATTTACGTGTAGTGCCTCCCAGCCATTTAAAACTCACTAGACGAAACGGCACGTGAAACCGAACCACGGTTGGCTTGGAATGCCTCAGAGTAGATTCTAAGGAAACCATAGCATCCTTTGAACATTTGGTTTCGGTTTGAGCTGCTCACACTGAGCAAACGACATCCGTTGCCTGCCAAACTAATATGTGCAGTGCCTCCCAGCTATTTGGGACTTCCTGGAGCAAACGGCATGTGTAACCGAGCCACGACTGGCTTGGAATGCCTCGGAGTAGATTCTAAGGAAACTATAGCATCCTTTGAACACTTGGTTTCTGTTTGAGCCACTCAAACTGAGCAAACGACATCTGTTGCCTGCCAAACTTTACGTGTAGTGCCTCCTAGCTATTTGGGACTCACTGGAGCAAACGGCAAGTGAAACCGAGCCACAGTTGGCTCGGAATGCCCCGGAGTAGATTCTAAGGATAATTTTAAGAAATTGGCCGGAACCTTATAGATTATAAAATGTTTATGCATTTATGTATATTTATAGTTTAGTTTTAAATTCATCTTATATAAAGGTTGAATAATTATAACTTGAAATATTTTTGCTGATTATTTCAGGTTTGATGAATTCTGCTGGAGTTTGAAGAAAATGATGCTTCTATGTTTTGCTCTCTGCACTTTGAAGTTGTTGAGGCTCCTTCAGCCGTTCATTTTCCTACTTAGTTGTTTTTTTAACGGGGATTTTTGTACGAATTGAAAATATTTTGTAATTAAACTTTTCATGGTTGGATGTTATTAATTTAGTGAGTATTTTTGACATTCAATTATATAAAATATTTTTACAAGTTATATAATTGTCACAGGATTATATATATTGTTACTGGTTGAATTGAATGTTGTATATAGACCAAATTATAGGTTATATAATTGTCACATGATTATATGTTACAGGATTATATGTTATTATATGTTACAGGATTTCATGGTTGGATGTTCATAAAGACGACCGCCTCAAGGCAGTTGAGGAAAGTCCTCTATCAAACAGGTCGTCCAATTAGCCGACCGCTTGGAGGCGGTCGGCAAAACAAAGTTCAAATATCCTCTTTATTAGATGACCGCCTCGAGGCGGTCGGGGAAAGTCTTCTATAACCAAATGAAAAACAGGCCTTCCAATTAGCCAATCGCTTGGAGGCGGTCGGCAAAACTAAGTTTAAACATCCACTTTAGCCGACCGCTTGGTAGCAGTCGTTAATGGCCATTGCCGACCGCCAATAGGCGATCGTTTTTGAGTCCATCAGCGACCTTTGACGGCCCATTTGGCGACCGCAGTAGCGGACGTTAATATCGACGACCGCCTGAGGCGGTCGTCTAAAACTTCCCTCGACCCCAACAACATCAGCCATCTTTAAACGGTCATGTGGCGGTCGTGAAAACTTTAGACGACTATTTTTTACTCATTTGCCGACCGCTTTAGGCGGCCGTCTATTGCCGTCTGTGTTGTAGTGATAGCTCTTCTAATTGGAATTATGCTAATCTAATTAATTATATTATTGCATATTGACATGCGTCAATCCACCATGCAAGTTATAAATCAAATTTAAACAAAAGCCGAGCTCAAATGAGGGTTATGGACACAAATAACAAAAAGAAAAAAATAATTAGAAAAATCTCATTATTTTTAAAGTGATTGTTTTTATAATTGAAATTATGCGAGTCTAATTCTATTATTATATATTTTTACATGTCACATAATCAAAACACAATTTACAATCCAAGATTGAAGCCTATTATATCTTATTGAAAGAGTGCAATTCGAGCAATTTCATTATTTTTGTGGTAGTTGGTATTCTAATTTAAATTGTGCAAGCCCAATTGTATTATAACATGTTTTTGAAATTATGCCAGTCTAATTTTATTATTATATATTTTTACATATTACATACTTAACTGAAACATAATTTAAAATCTCATTATTTTTGTGGTAGTTGATATTCAAATTTAAATTGTGCAAGCCTAATTGCATTATTACATGTTCTTGAAATTGTGCGAGTCTAATTCTATTATTATATATTTTTACATGCTACATAACCAAGACACAAGTTACAATCCAATATTGAAACCTATTAGATCACAAAGGTTGTTATTGACACTACAAGGTAAATGAGATTAGGCGACTCAGGAGGCGCTCGACTGCTCGGTGGTAGTCGAGAAAGGGAGCAAAAGTCGTCCGCTTTGAACAACCGGAAGACCGCCTATAGGCGGTTGACGAATCCTTAATTTTTCCCTCCAAATCCAACACTCCTGCGCTAACAACTTCTCTCCTCTCTCACCCCCTGCACAAATAGTTTGTCTCTTCTCTATCTCTTTGTCTTTCTCTCTCTTTCCCCCATCTCTGCGTTCGTGAAATTGGCGACGAGCCCACGTCAGCGTACTGCACAGGATTAGCCAGCCACCGTGAAACCGAGCAATCCTTATGGTGTGAACTCCGTCTCTCTCTCTCTGTGTTCTAAAAAAGGGACAAGGGCTCCCCTATGTATTCATCCAAAGACAAGGGTTGACCTACAAAATAATTTAGCACTTTATCCCAAAAGGCAAGGTAGATAAGCTAAAGTAGAAACATTAGAGAAAAATGATAGTAAGTCCCGATTGAATTTTTAAATATATATAATCATTTTCATATTACTGGTTGCTGTTCTTGATGCAATATATTAATGATTGTTTATTTGCACAGTTAGGTTTATATTTTGAAGTGTTAAAAGTGAATTAAAAATCTTTTATCTGACATTAACTCTTTACTGTTGTGCACCATTCCTTCATTATCTACTCCTTTATATGATTGTACAAGTTGTCCCCACACTTATTGATTTATTTATTTATTTTTTTTATGTTTGTATGATTTAGTGCTGCCTCGAATTTACACACAATACTGAATATATGTGCATATAAATTGGGGCGTTTTACATATAATAGACAATTAGCGCAGAGGTTGTATGAGGAAGAGACAATTTTTCATTAATTTATTTTTGTAAAAAAAGTGTCTTTAATGCCACTTATTTCATTCTTTTCTTTTCTTTTCTTTTTTCTTTCCTTTTTTCTTTTTTGCATTTTAATTTTGGTTAGTTCTTATTAGTTCCTAATTAAATCCTTATATCTTATTTATTTACTTTTCAGCATTTATAATTAAATATTTTATTATTTGATTGTTTGAGATTGCTTGGGATGATTGACATCAATTTTCAAAGAGCACATCCAATATCAAAGGTGAAAAAAAAAATGAACATCACTGTGAATTGCCAGTGACATTGACAATAGCCCATCCATTTAAAGGATACCTTTATGCATCAAAGTAAGCATCTCTTGAAACTCAGGGTAGGAACAAAGATTATAGAAAATACTTAAAATGGTCAGGAAGGGTCTCATTTGAGAGGAAACTAACCACAAGGGTATAATCAATTCATGCAATCATTGTCAAATATAATGGTGACTGAACATTAAGTTTTTGAGCAATTGTTGCTATAAAATTAGTAGCAAAGTCCAGAAAGTCCAAATTCTAAAAATCTGTCAAAATCAGTAATCAAATCAACTAATTACATTTGTTTGTTATTTTTAGTGAACTGTTGAGATATGTAATGTTTTAGGAAAAAAGTCGCATCAATATGGATTCCTCTAACATATTTTGTCACGCCCTGGGTCCGGGGACCCAGGGGGTGAGTGAAAGACATTCATCACATGCAAACATAACCCAACTATCAGAGCTAGCATACCGGTTACGTGTTGGACCCACGAAACAAAACTGCTATATAACGGCCTAAAAATGGACCAAATGGGTACCTAATAAAGTCCCTGTGCAATTTATATACTCACTGCCATACAACTATGCAGTGGTCATATCATTCAATCAT
>JAVXUM010000030.1:16021517-16032266 GCA_035590655.1 Pouteria glomerata
TGGAGACGATCCTGAATTCACCAGGTAAAACTACACCGCACGCCCTTACACTTGGGGGTTATTTTCACTGCATATTTTCAAGGCGGTCACTGCTCATCTTGGGAAAGTACTGAATGTAGGAAGGTCGTCACGAAAGCGGGCTAGACCGACACTAGAATACCATATCATGTTCACGAAAAACGATCTGGATGGAGTGCAGCAACCACATAACAATACATTGGCGGTGACCTTGGGGATAGGCGATTGCAAGGTACGCCGCATCCTTATTGACCAAGGCAGTTCCACAGAGGTTATGTACTACGGCCTTTTCAAAGAGCTCGGTCTCCACTATTGTCCCTTGATCGGATTCAACTCAGCTCCGGTATGGCCTTTGGGACGGGTTTCGATTCTGGTTCGAGCAGGACCAATCGAATTATAGATGGAATTCCTTGTGGTAAACGTCCCGTCCTCATACAACGCAATAATGGGCCGACCATGTTGACACTGGATGAGGGCAGTTCCGTCCACATATCATCAAATGATCAAGTTCCCGACGTCCAATGGCATATTCTCAGTTAGAGGGGACCAAGAGATGCTTCTCGATTGCTGTCGGGATAAAAAAAACATACCGAATGAAGTCAAATCCGTGATCGGGCCGGAGGATTCTCCAACATTAGAAGAGGTAAGTAGGGATCCTGGCGAGAAGGCCAACAAAGATTTGGAGATAATTCCTGCCCACGAGTCTGACTCGGAGAGGTTCTTTTTGACCGGAAAAAATCTCTCAAGCGAAGAGAAATAAGCATTGGTGGCACTCCTGAAAAAGAACACTGAAGTATTAGCGTGGACCCCCTACGAAATGCCAAGGATAGATCCTGAAGTGGCATATCACAAGCTCAGTATACTCCCTACAGCAAAACCGGTGGTGCAAAAAGAGAGACGGGCGTCCCCCGTCCACACGGAGGCAGTAATAGAAGAGGTCGAAAAGTTACTATAAGCGGACGCGATCCAGGAAGTCAGCTATCCTGAATGGTTGGCAAACACCATCGTGGTTAAGAAAAAGAACGGGAAATGGAGGGTCTGCGTCGACTACACCGACCTCAATAGATCTTGCCCAAAGGACTCGTTCCCACTACCGAAGATAGACCAGCTCGTCGATGCCACAGCCGGACATTAAATGATGAGCTTTCTGGACGCCTACCGTGGCTACCACTAGATACCTATATTCGGACTTGACTAGAGTAAGACGTCGTTCATAACGCCCCGTGGAATATGCAGCTACAAAATTATGCCGTTCGGGCTCAAGAATACTGGGGCGACCTACCAGCGTATGGTTACAAGAATGTTCGAGCCTCAGATCGATAGGACGATGGAAGTTTACATCGACAATATAGTCATCAAGAGTAAGGCAAGGGCTGATCACCTGTCCGATCTAGACAAAGTGTTCGAAGCTCTCAAAAAGTACGGCATGCGGTTGAATGCGGCCAACTGTGCCTCCGGTGTGGAGTCGGGAAAATTCCTGGGACATGTTGTTACTAGGAAAAGAATAGGAGTCGATCCTAATTAAATCTCATCGATTCGGAAACTGCACAGGCCCACCACGATTAAAGAAGTTCAAAAACTAACGAATGGTTGCCGCCCTAGATCGCTTCATCAGCAGGGCTTCTAACCAATGCCGCCCCTTTTTCAGATTACTAAAAGGAAAAAGAATCCTTCACTGGGACGAGGAATATGAAACAGCATTTGAAGGACTAAAAGCGTATCTCGCTTTACTGCTGCTTTTGTCAATTTCGCAACCCGACGATAAGTTGCTATTGTACCTTGCTATGTCCAAACACGCCGTTAGCGCCGCGCTTACGAGGGAAGAAAGTAAGGTTCAACGCCTCGTGTATTGCGTGAGCAAAACCTTGGGTGAAGTCGAACAAAGGTACCTCCCAATCGAGCAAATTGTGTTGGCTTTGGTCATCGCATCGCAGAAATTGTCCCATTATTTCCTCACTCACCTCATCGAAGTTGTTACTGACCAACCCCTCAAGTCCGTGCTAAGAAAAGCCGACCTCTCTGGAAGGGTGTCCAAGTGCTCAGAGCCTACGATATCAACTTTGTGCCCCAGACCGTTTCAAGGGGTAGATCTTGGCAGACTTTCTAGCCGAATTCATTTCACCATACAAGTGCCACTCGACTTCTTCCACAGAGGAGGTCTGGAGAATTCAAGTGGACGAAGCATCCACGAGAGTTGGTGCAGGGGCCGGGTGGTCCCAGCCTCACCAGAGGGCCACGTATATGAGCATGCCATCAAGTTCTGGTTCAAAGCAACCAACAACGAGGCAGGATACGAGGCGCTGCTGATGGGTATACAGTTAGCCCTAGGCTAACAAGCTCGGAAGGTAACGATATCTTCGGACTTGTAGTTGATTGTAAACCAATTGAACAGAGAGTACAATGTCCGATTTGAGAGAATGGCCAAATACCACGAGCTGGCGAAGACAATGATGAGTAAGTTCGAACATGTGGAGGTGAAATTGGTTGAGCGTAGAGAAAACTGCCGAGCCAACGCCTTAGCAACGCTCGGGGCTGTGAAACATTATGGGGAGGCAAGAACCATCACGATTGAGCGTCTATCCCATCCAAGCATAATGGAGTTTCAGCACTGCATTCAGACAAGCTCTCTAGCATTCTTTTTTTCTGAATTAACTCTCTCCTTTTTTTTTTCCCCTCATACACATTTTTTTTTTTTTTCTGAATTAACTATTTCCTTTTCTCAAAGGATCTTTGAGAGATTTGGCTGCTTTCTGTGATAAACTGACCTTCCATTGCAGCGACACCGTGAAAGAATAATCAGAGTGCCAGAAAGGAAAATCTCCGCCATTGAAGAATGCCAACGGTATTCCAGTGGCTCTCCCCCGCTGAAGAGCTTCTCGTCGCGATTCGTAGCGGTCTTGACGTCGACGAAGTCGTCAATGGATCTCAGCAGGATGCTCTGTTCTTTACGTCACAGAGAGGGATTGGGGGATTTAAAGTTTGATTTTGCTTCTCACAATTTGTTGCGCAGGACGAAAGAAAAGCTAAAATTTTGATTTAATAATGAGAACCGTTAGATTGACTTAAGAAGAACCAACGATCCACATAGTGCACTGGATGTTCAGTAGGTGCGTATTGCACCAGTGCTGCCCCCAACCCTGAACTGAAGGCAAGGGAGCCTCATATTTAAAAATTAAGCACTACCCTCATGACACGAGCCTCTCCGGTCAAACCGGCTAAAATAACTTAATTTTCATTCGTTTTTTTAAATATAAAATATTATTTTATTAAATAAATTATCACAACAAATGATACAAGAATTATAAATTAATCATGTTACTGTTAGTATAATAAAAGTGTAATGCGCAGTGAGCTATTTTCTTTTTAAATGTAATGTACAGTGAGTTATTTTCTTTTTAAATAATAAATTTATAATAATAAATGTGTTTAAAATTATAAAAATTAGTACCTCGCATTTTGCACAGTGAATAAAAAAATTTAAATTTTACAATCTCATAATTTATGTTTTTAGAGATTTGTAAAATTTGTCTTCTTTATTTTACACCAAACGATGCCAATATCATGTCATTCTGATTTTAAAGTTTATAAAATAAAAATTTAACTGTACAATGTTACTCATTCAAATATTATATATATAGTTATTGTTAAATCAGCTCAGGCATGCAATGAATTTTGTGTGTGTGTGTGTGTGTGTTTCATGGAAGGTGCAGATCACGCGCTGGGACGGTAAAAGCTTGGAGCTATATGCCCGTGAATGGCTTCGGCAAGAGCAAAACTTTGTCCCCAACATTGGTACTGTAAAGAACATTAATACATTGCAAAAGCATTTCTATATGAATAAAAAAAAATGTAAATAAGAATTTACGAGTTAGATGGATATCATTGGTACCACATTGGGCAATACTAATGTTATCAAAATAACCTGTCTTAATGCTCCATTTGGAAACCCAAAAGTAGCTTGGCGTATTTGAGACTTTTTTTTTTTTCCCATCTATTGTTTTTTTTTTTTTTTGTTTTAATCTTTTAGACATACTATTTACATTTAAAAAAAATAAAAATAAAAATAAAAATAAAATAAGAGGTAAACCCCTTAAATCGCTTCTTGTAAATCTTTCAGTATTTTGCTACCACATTAAATCTCAGGCCTTCCTAACATAGGGTGATACACGGTTGGAGGGTAGTCTCCACCACAAATCCCAGATGGTCCCTACCAAATAATTTGGTAGCTAGGAGGGTTGAAGATGGTTAAATTCATAGTCACCTGGAATTGTATTTAGACTTTTAAAATTCCAACAAAGTAAGTATAGAGTTTACATCACTTAGACCTGGCATTTATACATCCCTTGACAGGTCTCCAGCACATAACTACTCGGGAGCTACCTTTCATTTTTCAAAGGGAAAAGATGGGTGCTTAAGGCAGCCTATCTCCTGCTAACATTTACAAGCCATTCTCTACTTGAAAGCCCACGAGGCATAGAAGACTAAAGATGCTTATTTAATAACAGATCGACCCTATTGCTCTTTACGATCTTCAACCACATCAATTATGAGCCAAACTTTTCAAACCCCCCCCCCCCAACAAAAAAAAACCAAAATAATAATAATAATAATTAAATATAAAGAATTGGATGGTAGTTGCAGAATTTACAACTCTTTTCCAACTAATTTCTTCCCACGTCCCAACTGAAGTCTAACCAAACTCCCCCAAAGATGTCACGCAATTGCGATGACATAATATATCAGATCAAATAGAATACAAACCTGGATTTTATAATTTGAATAATAGAATGGATAACCTAACCTTAGGGAGGCGGAAATTGACAATTTATATTAATGTCTTACTTGTCAAACTTCCAGCAATCCGACCATCAATCTAGAGAAAAAACCGCCCACAAGGCGTTACTAGGTCCTTGCAAGATTAGACTTTCATATAATTTCATGTTTGCAACTTTGCATTTATCTACCAGGAACTTGAACGAAGCTAAAATGGTGCAGCTTGTGATCCAACTAGTACAAGCCACCACACAATTTACAGGGATTTGAGCATATAACATTATTTTATGTAAATAATAATTAGAAAACTGGCAGCAAAACTCCGCCATTTGCTACGTAAATAGATTGTTAATTAATTACCATTGCCTCGGATACCTTCTTAAAGCTGGTGTCTGTATTCTGCATGGACGTGTCAGTGAAGTAAGCAGTTATTGCCTTGAACTTGCCATTTAAGAAGTTCTTCTCCACCTGAGACCATAATAGACTCGGCAAGTTAAAATGCAGTCTAGGTCTACAACAGAAAATTTGAAGCTCTCATTTAAGACAGGCTTTCTTGATTCAAAAATTGACAGGTCGTGGGAAGGCGGGGGCCACAAAATAATAATGGAAGGGAATGAATGATATATTATCTCATGTTGCATTAGACAAGGCCGAAGAAGATTAACATAGACACACATGCATGGTTTTAAAACGCGGTAACGGGCAATGTAACGGTAACGGAAAATAACGGATGTAACGGAGGTGTAACGGGTAAAAAACAGAAGTTTAACGGGAACGGTGAAGCCAAAAAACGTTACGTAACGGCGTTACGTAACGGTATCGGGAGAGTTTTAAAACCATGCCAGGGAATCAATGGTCCATCTTACAGATTCATTTATGGCAATGCCAAAGAAATATCAGAGATGGAGAGGGAATCATTGAGCAGTCCCATGGCTTTGTCACACGACATATTTCCCAGACTTCAGCCTCATATTCGCTCATGGAGCAGCATATACGGTAACAAATCGAAAACCCTGTAATTAATTTTCTGAACTCTCTTCTGTTCCATGATAAACAAATTTAGAGTTTTCCTCTGTTTTTTGTTTTTTTTTTTTTCCATTTGTTTGGAATAGGGAGGAATTTTCTTCTATGGCATGGTTCTAAACCTCAAATGCTGGTAATGGACTCCGAATTCATTAAAAAAATACTGAGTGACAGAGATAAAGCCTATCCAAAGGCCAAATTTGAAGGCTATGTGAAGAAGCTGCTTGGAGATGGTCTTGTTTCGTCTGAGAAAGAGAAATGGGCAAAGCTACGGAAAATTGCCAATCATGCTTTCCGTGCGGAAAACTTAAAAGTAAGCTTCGTATACGTTTATTGTAAAATTGGTTAGTTCCAAAAAAAAAAAAAAAAATTGTAATATTGGTTCGTGGGTCCAAACCCCGTTTCAACACTGCCTACTTTGGGCTGAGTCAGCGCAGCCCAATCCCTCAATTTGAAGTCTGACCCGACCCATGAGCCAGCCCACCCAAGAAGTCCCAAAATTTTAAGTTTGATTTAAAAGCCCTAAATTAGGGCACTCCTAATATATATATTTTCTCATAATTTTTACTCTTTTAATATGTTGTACATTTTATAGGTGAAATTATGTAAATAATAGAAAGACACTTAGGTGCTAATTTAGTTGGGAAATAAATCTAGTTGGGTAATACCTGACGTACAAATTACAATGATGCAAGTTCATAACTTCGTAAAAGTTTTATATAATTTCTACTTTAAGATATTAAGATGGCATTTGGTTTATTTTTTATTTTTTATTTTTTATTTTTTATTTTATGTGTTTTATCTACTAAAAATTTTAAAATATGAAAACAAAAAATGTTATATTTTTTAAATAATTTTTTGTCATTTTTCATTTTTCATTTTATGTATAAACTTATTTTCTATTTTTTAAAACAAAATTTAAAAATAGAAATGACCAAATGACCTTTAAACTGTTTTTCTTATTTTCAAAAGTTTAAAATGAAAAATGCACTCAAAACAGAAAATAAAAAGTAAAAACTGAAAACAAAAAATGAAAAACAAACCAAATAAGGCTTAAAATATTACAATTATCGTATTTTTAATAATTATTTATAATAATCAATTTTTAAAAGCTAAAATATTTTAAAGTTGCTATGTGTCGTGTTTATAATATTAAATTTTAATTTAACAGTTCAGGTTTGATTGTTACTGTGTTAACATCAAATTTAATGTCAATTTCTCCCATATTTTACACATTATGTTAAGAAATTTCGACTAATCATGTGTAGCAATGATGTGTATATACGTAGAATATGGTTCCCACAATGATCACAAGCGTTGAGACGATGTTAGAAAAATGGAAGCTTCATAAAGGAGAAGAGATCGAGGTGTTTGAACAATTCAAGATATTAACTTCGGACGTGATTTCAAGAACAGCTTTTGGAAGCAATTACTTAGAGGGGCATAAAATATTTCAGATGTTGCTAAAGCTGACGATCTTAGCTAGCAAAAATTATCATACCGTTTCGATTCCTGGCCTCAGGTGAATTCCCACATGCATCCACTTGAAATCTATTAGCAATTAACTAGAGGCAGAAAAAGAGCAAGCATCAGAAGGAAGAGATTTCTTTACTCCAAATTGGCTCATCTAGATAAATTGCATAATGATTAAAGAATTTCTCTTTATGTATATATATGTATATATATATATAAGTATCTTCAAGATATTTGATGTGACTTGATGTCATTCAATTTGTAGACATATCCACAAAAGCAAGGATGAAATAGAATCAGAGAAACTGGCACAAGGTATAAAAGATTCCATCTTGGAGATTATAAAGAAAAGAGAGAAGGCAATGACAGGTGAATCGGGCAGCTTTGGAACTGATTATCTTGGATTGCTTATGAAGGCTAATCATGATCGGGATGAGGGCTATAGGGTTACAGTGGAAGATGTGATTACCGACTGCAAGACATTCTATCTTGCTGGACAAGAAACTACTAATAGCTTGCTGGCATGGACTATTCTTCTCCTGGCAATCCATGCAGACTGGCAGGACAAAGCAAGGGAGGAGGTTCTCCAGGTGTTTGGCCAGCAACATCCAAAGTTGGAGGGGATTGGAAAATTGAAAACAGTGAGCACATCATTGATATAATTAAAGATAACGCTATATAGTTACAATTTGCATGCCTATGTCGCATCTCAGTTATTTACCAATGTGGATTTTACAAGATGAATAGCCCGGGCTGGCTTAGAAAATTTAGGGCATAAGGGACAATATTTGATGAGTACTATTTTTCAAAAAATAAAAATAAAAAAATTATTCTACTAAAATTTTCATGTCATCATTAAAAATTTTTTATCAGCAAAATTATTTATTAAACTTTGATATTTAATATATTCTAACTTATTATATTTAATGAATATTGTAGCTAATCTATTTAATTTAACTTGTAACATAGTTGATCCTAAATAATATTTTGGCTATTTTAATTTTAAACAATTTATTGTTTAGAATTTTTAACTTTGAAAATTGGTACTTTTTCTTTATCAACCTTTATTTGGCAGATCAATGCTGCATGTCACCAATTTGAGGAAGACAATCTTTTACCCTAACTCAAGCTACCTTTTCCTCAATTTTAACTCCAAAAAAGTTGAACATATCGGAGAAAACATTGTGGGAGAGAGATAAAAAAAATTGAATGCAGAGATAAAATAGAGGAGGAAACCTGAAGATAGGGTTAATTTTAATTTACAAAAATTTGAACATAGAGGAGAAGTAGAGAAGAAAATAATACGGAGAGAAATAGAGATAGAAAGAATGATGTAAGAGTTCTATACAAATTGGGTTCTATTTAAAACCCATTTTGGATCTATTAAAAAAAAGAAAAAAAAAATGTTGTGATACGTGAAGAAAATCAATAGTTGTAGATAAAGTAGAGATTTTTATTTAAAAAATTATAAAGAGTATTAGTGTGTTCAAAAAGTATGTTGTGATACGTGGAGAATATCAAGAGTTGCAGATACAGTCTTTATTTAACCAAAATAAAAAAAAAGAAAAACTCAAACTAGATTACATTGAGATTTTTAAGTCATATATATTATTATGTATCATATATATACATACAAATATGGCCCTTACGAGAATTGTAGGGTCTAGGGCATTTGCCTCAATAGTCAACTGATAGAACTAGCTCTATAAATGGCTTAGATTCAATAGTCGTAGTAAATAGGAACAATTGAGTTGGATTGAACAGAATTTAAACTTATTTAAGCTCAATTTGATCAAATAGCAGCGGACTCAAACTTGACTAAACTAAAATATATAATATTATTTCATTAAATTAAAATGACATTGTTTTAATTTAAATATTATAAAATATATTTATTATTTGTTGAGTCAACTCACAACCTTTAGAATTAAATATGTAATGGCTCGACTTAGCTTGAATTTTTAACGAGTTACAGAACGGAAAAAGTCTGAATTTGATTTGTTTGAGGCAATGAATCAAACTCAAGCCTCGCTCGAGCACGAGTGATTTGGTTTATGATCACCAAGTGGTAATCCCAGTCGCTGAGTTGCAATTATTGATGCTGCTAGCTACCATAAAACCGTACCATTTTTTTTTTTTGGGCACAAACAATAAATTCTAACATGTCTCACTTTCTTTTTTTTTTTTTATACAGATGAACATGATTATCAATGAGTGTCTAAGGTTATATCCTCCAACACCTATGGTTGCAAGACAAGCCGGAAGAGATGTCCGATTGGGAAAACTAGTTCTTCCGAAAAATTTTCAACTAGTCATCTCAATACTAGCCCTTCACCATGACCCTGAAATATGGGGAGAAGACGTGCATCATTTCAAGCCAGAGAGATTTTCGGAAGGGGTAGCTAAAGCTACCAACCACAACCCTTCGGCGTTCATTCCCTTCGGCTTGGGACCTCGAATTTGTGTCGGCATGAACTTCGCAACCAACGAAGCCAAGGTTGCTCTTTCGATGATTTTGCAGCGCTACATGTTCACTCTCTCCCCGACATACCTTCACTCGCCGGTTCAAGTTCTTTCGCTTTGTCCACAACACGGGCTTCAGGTAAAGCTTCATGCTCTCTAGCCAGCTAACTAGTTTAGTGCTCGATCTAAACTAGTTAATCAGCTTTGCGTTGAGAGTGCACATCTGAGTTGTACTCTATATTTTGTAATAAGAATGTAAGTGAAGAGTTGTAGACTTATAGGTCTGCAAGTCTTTTCACATATGAATAAATCCGTGTAGCAAGGAAAGGATGTGAGGTGCATACAGAGACTTGCAGATGGCAGAAGTGATTTTGGGCGATTATAACCCAAATATCATTTTTCGCAGATAGCAGAAATGAACTCAGCAGCCACTTGCTCTTAATCTTATTTATGAATCATGAGAAATAAGGGAGAAGCTCTTGAGCCATTTGGCCAACAGAATCCAAATCCACGTACCATTGCATCCTTGCAAGATTTAAGTCCAAATGCAGAACAAAGCTCTACTATTTTTTTTTTTTCCTTTTTGGCATTTAAGAAGAAGTTTAATTTAAAGTTAGAACATACAATTAGTTAGAGTTAGCTTGGAAAAACTATCAAACCCTCAACCTTTTGTTGGGAAAATTGAGTTTTAGTCCACTATAGAGACTACCCTAGGGGTGTGCCCAAGGGCGGAGGCACGGGTTGGCTGTGGTGGGCTGTAGCCCGGGTAAAATTTTGATAAAAAATTTTTTTAGTAGTAATATTTTAATTTAATTATTTATAGCCCGAGTAATATTCAGCCCATACTTCAAATATATTTTAAATTACAACTTAATTATTTACAACCTAAATAATATTCAGTTCATAATTTAGATATATTTTCCAAATATAAAATAATTAATGGCCCTACAAGTTCAAAAAAAATAAAAAAATCAGGATAAAAACCAATGATATATACGT
>JAVXUM010000030.1:16043586-16054899 GCA_035590655.1 Pouteria glomerata
GTGTAAAGACTCAGGGGCTCCGTGTTACACCCCCTAGCCCTTCTGCTAGAGAACCGTGTTACACCTCTAGTCAGGCATCCACCTATCTCAGGTAGGCATCCGCTACCTCATAGCAGGCAACCGGCTGCAGTCCGGGAAAACATCATATCCATAACCCCATATTAACGTTCCAACTCCACATGACTAAGCTCTAGTCACATTTATAAATTCTGGAGATCATCCGGTGTTATCACAATTTATATTCTCAATTTTAAATAAACATATAACAATCGTGCCTCGGCACATAACCGTCTATGGCTCTCTCGGCCAATCCAATTATCAATTTCACCCGATGAAACCGCCCTATATCCCAATGCTCATGATATGCTCAATCATGGAATTAAAGATTAACTCAATATAAAATCATATTCACTTAATCCAACCTCTTTTCCAACAATTTCTCATATAATAATGTTCATAAATGTTAACCTCACTTTTCTACAACTTTAATTTGGAAAATAACTCAAAAACAAACTCAAATTTTATTTATATATGCATGTATATATACCCGTAACATATGTGTACACATATATGCAAATTTGTATAAACTTCAACCAAATCATGCAATATATATATATATATCAAAATGACCCCTACAACGTCTAGAGTACGGATCTAAGTCTCACCTACCTTGAATCTGAAGAGAAATGAAGAAAATAAAGAAAAACGTTTCGAACTCCAAACTTTAAACTTCAATATCTTCTTCCTCGCTTCGAATCTCGAAAAACCGACTACACCACGACAATCACCGCGTCGAAAACTCCCCAGATCGACTATTTGTTTGCTTCAAAACTTCTCTTTTTCTCTCTCCTCTCTCTCTCTTCCTCCTCCTCTTTCTCTCTCTGGTTTTCACATAGGAAACAAAAAGAAACAGCAAAAGAAAAGAAACAGGGAAGGAAAAAGGAAAAAGAAAAGAAACCCCGGGCCTCTGTCCCACTTTGTCCTGCCCAATCTCAATCCGAGCTAACTCAGCCCATGTAAAATATAAGCATATATTTAAACTCATTTTAATTATTTTATTTTCTCAAAAATAATACAAAAATATACTAAAATAAAATACCGGGTGTTACATATTCCCACCCTTATAAGAATTTCGTCCTCGAAATTCACAATACAAAATCAATTCTCAGACAAAGAAGAGTGTCTCACTCGCATCACCGATTCACGCTCCCACGTGAATTCTTCGACTCCACGGTGTCGCCACAAAATATAAACCAACGGAATAGTTTTGCCACGCAAAACCTGTTCACGCCTGTCCTCTATCCGAACTGGCAGATTCTCTATTGTCATATCCTCCTCATTGTCCAGCTCTCCCCAACTAACGACATGAGAAGGGTCCGGTATATACTTCCGGAGCATAAAAACAAGGAATACATTATGAACCCGAGCCAACTGTGGAGGAAGTACTAACCGATACGCTACAACACCATTCCTCGCCACAATCTCGAAGGGTCCAATATATCGTGGAGAAAGCTTCCCACGTTTCCCGAAACGTACTATATCTTACCTTGGTGAAATCCGCAAAAATATAAAATCACCAAACTGAAACTCTAACGGCCGCCTCCGTTTGTTTGTATAATTCTTCTGTCTACTTTGAGCTGTCAAAAGTCTCAGTCGGATAACTTAAATCTTCTCTGACGCTTCTCTCACCAAATCAGGACCAACCGTCACAGGTTTTCCAGCTTCAGCCCAGCACAAAGGAGATCTGCAAGGTCGTCCATACAAAGCTTCATACGGAGCTATACCAATACTTGACTGATAACTATTGTTATACACAAACTCCACCAATGGTAAATGGCTCTCCCAGTTCCCTCTTAACGTCAGCACACAGGATCTCAACATGTCTTCCAAAATCTGAATCGTCCGCTCAGACTGCCCATCTGTCTGCGGATGAAACGCTGTACTGTAACATAACTGAGTCCCTAGTGCCTCCTGCAAACTCTGTCAAAATTGAGCCGTGAACACCGGATCTCTGTCCGACACAATCAATAACGGTGTCCCATGCAATCGAATAATCTCCTGAATATAGAGCTGACACCGCTCCTCCATTGAATCATTATTCCTCACAGGTAGAAAATGAGCCGACTTGGTCAATCGGTCCACAATCACCCAAATTGCATTATGCCGTCTCTTCGTCATCGGCAATCCCGTCACAAAATCCATGGTCACGTGATCCCACTTCCACTGTGCCACGGGCAATGGCTACAACAACCCAGTCGGTCTCTGATGCTCGGCTTTTACCTGCTGACAGGTCAGGCAACGAAACACAAATTCTGCCACATCTTTTTTTTTCCATACCGCTCCACTAGTACTGTCGTCCAAAGTCCTTATACATTTTCGTCCCTCCGGGATGCACCACAAATCTAGAATGGTGAAACTTCCGAAGTACTTCTTCCCTAATTCCATCCACATCAGGCACAAATATCTTATCTCTCAACTTCAAATGTCCGTCTGTGGATAGACTCCAACCTTTTGTCTCCTGTCCTGAAGACAGATAATACTTCATGTTTTGACAATACTGATCCCTCTGTTGTGTTTCAATCACTCTCGTCACTAGCATTGGCACTACTTATAAGTAATTAACACTTGAGTACATAGTGCCATCTTCAATCTCATCCTCCCACCGAAATTCAAACTCCCCGACGTCTTCCTGGAGACACCACTGAGAATGAATCATTGCTGCTGACAAATTACGTGACTTTCTGCTCAAAGCATCAGCCACCACATTAGCCTTCCCTGGATGATAATGAAGACAAAAATCATAATCCTCCAGGTACTTCATCCATCTTCTCTGCCTCATATTCAAATCACGTTGGGTGAATAAATACTTCAAACTCTTGTTATCTGAATACACATTAAATTGCTCACCATACAAGTAATGTCGCCACGTTTTCAACGCAAAAACCACCGCGACCAACTCCAAGTCATGCGTAGGGTAATTCTTCTCAAGCGGCTTCAACTGTCTAGACCCATACGCCACTACCTGATCATTCTGCATCAGAACACAACCTAAACCTTCACGTGAAATGTCACGATACACCAAGTAACCCTATCCACGTTCAGGTATTATTAAAACCGGAGCCTCAGTCAACCTCCTCTTCAATTCATCAAATGCATGCTCCCAAGCATCATCCCATTCAAACTTCACTCCTTTCCGAGTCAACTGAGTCAACGATCCCACCAACCGAGAGAAATCCTGAATGAATCGGCGATAATAACCCGCCAATCCCAAGAAACTACGGATCTCAAAAATTAACCTCGGTCGCGCCCAATCCATCACTGCCGACACCTTAGATGGATCAACTGCAATTCCTTGCCCAGAAATCACATGTCCCAAAAATCTCACCTCGGACAACCAAAACTCACACTTGCTAGCTTTAGCATACAACTTATGGTCCCGAAGTGTCTGCAATACTGCCCTTAAATGCTGTTCATGTTCATGTTCATTACGAGAATAAATCAAAATGTCGTCAATGAACACTACCACGAACCAATCCAAAAATGGTCGAAAAATCCTGTTCATTAAATCCATAAACACTGCAGGAGCATTCGTCAACCCAAATGGCATCACCACAAATTCGAAGTGACCATACCGGGTACGAAAAGCAGTCTTAGGAATATCTTCCTCCCGAATCCTCAACTGATGGTATCCCGATTGAAGATAAATCTTGGAAAAACAAGCTGAACCCCGTAACTGATCAAACAAATCGTCTATCATGAGCAACGGATACTTATTCTTGATTGTTACCGAATTTAACAATCGGTAATCCACACAGTCTCAAAATCTTATCATTTTTCTTTGCGAAAACTGCCGATTCTCCCCACGGCGATGTACTACGTCGGATAAAACCCCGAGAATACAAATCATCCAATTGTACCTTCAACTCTTTCAACTCTGCTGGTACCATGCGATACGGCATCACCGAAATAGGCGCCACACCTGGTACCAGTTCTACACAAAATTTTACCTCTCTGCGGAGGTAGCTCCAACAATTCATCAGGGAACACATCTGCATACTCACAGATAATTCTCGGAAGAAAATGTCTGGAGTCATCCTCATTCAACCTTAAACTAGCCAACAGTGCTGAAAACTTCCCCACACATCTAGAATCCAGCAATAGAGAAGGCAACACGACCCTTGCCTCTTCCCGTATCTTAACCATTGTGCCATCAGGAAGAATAGCCGTCACCAACTTACGATGACAATCTATCGTCACACAATAAGTGGACAACCAATCCATCCCCAGAATGGCATCAAATTCCTTCATCTTTAAAACCCTCAAATCTATCCACAACTGGATGTCCCCCAGCTGCAGAACACAACCCTTACATATCCACTTCACCGATGAACTCTTACCCACCGGTGATTCCACATACATAGGCTCCTCTAACCTCTCTGGAACCAATTCCAACGTCTTAACACATGCATGCGAGATAAAAGAATGTGATACGCCAGTATCAAACAAAACATGCACCCAAGTGCTAAACAAAAGAAATGTACCGCGTATCACTGAGACATCTGGAGTATCATCCTACAATGCCAACGCATAGGCACGTCCCTGTGTCCTCTAACCACTAGAACTGCCCTCACTTTTTGCTCTTCCCCTCAGACCACTGCCACTACCACGCGACTGTTGAATGGGCTGCTGCATCGGTGGTGCAGGAATCATGGGAAATTACTGAGTCGGATAGGGTCTAATCTGTTGAGCGCCAGGCTCAACACTCCCTTGTGACATCTCCCCAAATAGACAGTTAAACTGCAGATGCCCTGGTTGATTACATCTGAAACACAGTCTCTACCCATACTGATCCTGATAGCTGCCTCTCAACAGGGACTAAAACTGCTGCTGCCGTCTCTGGCCACCGGAACCCAAACCTAAACTTGAACCAGACCCAGAACTGCTCTTCTGATATGAAAAATCTTGTTGTCTTTGAAACCTCCTCCTGGAAGTCCCAGCTTGCTCTTTCCCCTTCCTCTGTCTAATACTTGACCCAGAACTATATCCCTGGACTTGTCCCTGTCCTTGACTTTGACTGCTCCTCGCCCTGGATCGGAAATCTACCATATCTCGCTCCACCGCGAGAGCTGCCGCTACTACCCCAAAATAAGTCAGAAGCATCATCTCAATGATCTGCCTCCTAATAATCATGTTAAGCCCCCATTCAAACTTCCTTGCCTTTGCACTATCATCTGGCAAGTACTGAGGTAGCCCTCGCCAAACCAAAACCGTGACGGGTCAGGTAACTATGGTGCCTGGGTGCTGTGTGCCGTCCACGTGAGCATGGATCCTAGAAGCGAACAATATCGTACTAGCGGTATGGGTCTCGGGTTGCTACAATGGTATCAGAGCCGGTGGTGAATCGGTGTGCCAACGGAGACGCTGGGCCTCAAGGGGGTGGATTGTGAGATCCCACATCGGTTGGAGAAGAGAACGAACCACGCCTTATAAAGATGGGGAAACCTCTCCTTAGTGCGACGCGTTTTGGGGGGGCACTGGGATAGCCCTTGCCAAACCAAAACTGTGACAGGTCAGGTGGCTGCAGTGCGCAGGTGTTGTGTGCCGTCCACGTGAGCGTAGATCCCGGAAGCGGACAATATCGTACTAGTAGTATAAGTCCCGGCTGCTATACTAACCCACCCCCGAAGGGCAGTTAAACTTGGGACCTCATGGCCCAAACTCTTAAGGCGCACCTGACTTCCACCCGACCACCCCTGAGGGGGTAACTTTTTATTATTCTAAACACACTTTAAGTGGCGTTTAGTTTAGTTTGTATTTTTATTTTTTATTTTATAAGTTTTATGTTTTAAAAATTTCAAAATAAAAAAATAAAAATTACATTTGATTTAATATTTTTTATTTTTTATATTTAAAATATTTTTTAATTAAAAATTATCAAAACAACTTTTTATCATTTTATATTTCATGTATAAATTTATTTTTTATTTTTTAAAATAAATTTTAAAAATATAAATTTTTTATTTTAAAATTATAAAATAATAAATAAACTCAAAATAAATATACCGAATAATACTTTAAATTTTGTAAAAAGAGAAGAAAAGATGACAAAAAGAGATTACAGGGGCTAATATTTAAGTTTTTTTTTTTTTTTTTTTTTTTTTCAGTTTTGTTTCTCGATTAAAAAGTCTAAATCAATGGGTTTAGAATTTAACTTCCTGAAGTTCATTTTTTTTTTTTTTTTTCCAAAAAGTGGTCCCATCGAGAAGAAAATTTTTTATCAAATGTTGTTATTTTTATTTATTTGGGAGTAATTTTCTCTAATAAATATTTAACTGCTGGAGATGAAATTTGGCAAATTTCAGCTAGAGCCAAGTCCCTGTAGGGACTCACATGCAGTGTTGTCACGTGGCTCACCAAACTCGACCTCGTGGCTTATTGTCGTTTAGTGGAATTTTGCTAAAATCTTTATTTCTTATCGAAAATAAACAAATTAGAAATTATTCGATACCCTGACAGGGAATGTATCCCCTACAGGGTATATATATAAACTTTGATGGGTAGCACAATTATTTACGAAAACAGAAGAAGAAGAAGTTGAAGTGGAAAGCTTTTTGTGCAGGGGAGGAGGGTTGTTCTTGAATCATGTCAATCTTCATTCCAATTTCTCTGTGCCTCCTCCTCCTCGTAATCCAACTTCTTAGGTTCCTCCACAGGGTATGGTGGACTCCACGTCGCATGGAAAGAGTTATGAGGTCGCAGGGAATCAAAGGCCCTCCTTATCACTTCCTCTACGGAAGCAACAAGGAGATCGTCGCCATGACACAGAAAGCAACAAGCCGTCCGATGGAACTGTCCGATCACGACGTATTCCCAAGAATGCAGCCTCACATTCATACATGGATCAAACAATATGGTAAAGAGTTCAATCTGCATTTTCTGTCTCTCCCCAACTGTGTGTATATATATATAATATATATGTATCAGAAGCTCATGAATTTGTTGAATTTTATTTACTATATAGGGAAGTGTTTCCTGAATTGGTACGGAGCTCGTGCTCAATTGGTCGTAACTGATCTTGATATGATCAAAGATATACTGAACGATAAAGGGGGCGCGTACCCAAAAGTTGATGTTCCTGGGATTGCGAGGAAGTTGCTAGGAGATGGGCTTGTTGCAGCCAAAGGAGAGAAATGGGCTAAGCTGAGAAAATTGTCCAACCACGCTTTCTATTCAGATAACTTGAAGGTTTGTTTCTCTTTTCTGCTCCGTTGTTAAGCATTTATTGGGCATATATATAGATACACAAACAAGGGCGCTGTGTTGCAGAATATGCATCCGGCAATGGCAGCAAGCGTGGAGGCAATGCTAGAAAGGTGGGGAAATAAGGATGGGAAGGAGGTGGAGGTATATGAAGAATTCAGGTCTTTGTCATCGGAAGTGATAGCAAGGACAGCCTTTGGGAGCAGTTTTGAGGAAGGGAAGAACACATTTGATATGTTGAAAGACTTGTGTGTGATTATTCAACGAAATTCATTTCGAGTTCGCCTACCTCTCATAGGGTAAAACAACCCCCCACTCTCTCTCAATAAATCTATCGAGCAGTTTATACAATTGAAATCACTGGAACAATTTTGCGAGTGGAGTAATTATTAGAGACCTCTCATGTACTTTTTCAAATAAATTAGTCATCTCTTCCATTTTAATATTATTTTCATAATCCATGATTATTCAGCCAAAATTGCCTTAATTCGTTGCAGGAAATTCATGAAGTCCCAGGATGACATTGAATCAGACAGGCTTCTCAGAGGCATTCGAGAGTCCATTGTAAGTATTATAAAGAAAAGAGAAGGAAATGTTAAGAAAGGAGCGTATGGAAATGATTTTCTGGGAGCACTTTTAAGAGCCAAAGATGAGCCAGATGAGAAGAAAAGGTTTTCGATGGATGAAATAATTGATGAGTGCAAGACACTGTACAACAGTGGACAGGACACCACTACAAGCTTGCTGGCCTGGACTGCTCTCCTCCTGGCAATCCACACAGACTGGCAAGAGAAGGCTAGGAAGGAGGTGCTCGAATTATTTGGCCAAGAAACTCCAACTCCACAGGGCATTGCACGAGTGAAAATAGTAAGCACATCAACCAATACCTCTCCCTCTCTATATATATATAAAAATTTGGGACCCATATAGTAAAACTCCCTTACCATTTTATGTTTTCTTCTTTTTATGTTCTTTGGTAGATTACCATGGTCATTAATGAATCTCTGAGGTTGTATAGTCCAGTCCTCAACATTGCAAGAACTGTTAAAAGGGAAGTGAAAGTGGGGAATCTAACTCTCCCAGCTGATTTAGATTTGCTGATTACACCTTTGGCACTTCACCATAGTCGTGAAATATGGGGAGAAGATGTTCACCTTTTCAAGCCAGAAAGGTTCGTAGAAGGGGTGGCTAAAGCAGCCAATGGAAACTCCATGGCATTTCTTCCGTTTGGTTACGGACCAAGGTTTTGTGTGGGAATGAACTTTGCCACCATAGAAGCAAAGATTGCACTCACGATGATCCTGCAACGCTACAAATTCACCCTCTCGCCAAATTATGTCCACTCGCCGGTTAAGGTCCTCACTGTTCGACCTCAACTTGGAATTCAACTCATTCTTCAAAGACTTTGAGTTTGGGGTTTCTCATTTACGGCTCGGACTCAGACTCCACCTTTCTAAAAACTGGTTTATGTATGTTTTATACATGAAATGAGCTTAAATAAGGCCGGACTCGATTCCCTTAAACTAGGTTTATTTACGTACGATGCTTTTGTTTTCTTTTAATTTTCTTTCAATATGACGGTTGATTTTTTTTCTTTTTTTTTTTTCAGCATTTTTCTTGTGAGATTCTAATAAATCCACTTATATTTAAATGTGTTTGAACAGGCATGCCCCACCCTAAAATATTTTATACATACAAATGTGTTTAATTTAATATTTATTTTATCTACACTGATTATGAATTTAATTTTATACACCCACAGATTTGTGTTACATTAATTTAGACCATCTATGTTAAATTTTTCATCCAAATAACACGAATTAGTAAAAAATAAAATACGGACACAATTACCCACCACTGAGTAGTTCAGTGGAATGTGGATTGAGCTTAAGGCTTGAATGATATACGCAGGTCATGAATTCGATTCGCCGCCTGAACGTCTAAGTTTCAAGTGGGGTCACTGGTAGTGGGATCCTGGCACTTAAACTTTCTCAGGATTTACCCAGTGCACATCCAAATGGTAGTGACTGCGGGTTCCTCGTTACCAAAAAAATAATACGGACACAATTTGTATATTTTTATATTATGTGTTGATGATGAAATTTCGGTGGTTGCTCGATCCGATGAACCCGACCCGAGGACCCGCCAAATTCACCGGGATTGGATGGAATCCGCCTGTTCTCCAAGGACACCGGTATGGTGCCTGCCAAAGGCATTCTGATGCTTAAGTCAGATATAATAACCTGGAGGCAAATTGGCAGAGTAACAACCTGGTAGAGATTGCGTACCTTTCATAACTTCGTATCCCTCCTTTTATAATGGGGGACTGGTGTTTGGATAAGTATCAATTTGTGAGATATTCACCGGATTCTTTGGTGATTTCCATCTTTACACGAGACACAATTTTATCAAATCGTAACCGTTTCGGGAATATCCCCCTTAATGATATGCTTTTCTTCTATAGGAGGGACGTGAATCTCGGATTGGATAATCTCGATGATTTTCAAATCTCTTCTTGAGCTCGGACCTCATATTAGTATGAGCTCAGATTTCTACTGGGCTTGAGTTCGGACTTCATTCGAGATCAGGCTCTTCCCGAGCTTGGATTCCCTCCGGGCTCGAACTGAGCTCCGAAACATCAGATCCGCAAAGTACTTGGGTTTTAATACGATCCTGGGGGTATTTTAGGAATTTTAGTGGTGCTCGAGAAATCTCTCCTATCAGATGCCCCCAAGTCCTCAGCTCCGCCTGCAGGGTTGATGACTTAAAGATGGTTGGGCTAACCTCGAGCCGTGCACGCATTTAATGTCTTGCAGTTACTCATGATTGCCTACCGCGAGATTCCAGCGTCGGTTAACATCCTGACCGAATTCCTATTGGGGCTTTGTCACGCGTTTGGGACCTTTCATCATCTAGCGCTGATGAGCGCCACGTGCCGAGATCTGGTCCATTCGTTTTAAATTTATCCTTTTTCCCACTGTTATACTCCCTCGTCTCGTCGTTCCCTTACACTACTGTCTTGCTTCTTTCTCCTTGAATCCTCCTTGCTGTTTCCATCACTAATACGGGAAGCTTTTCTTCAAGTTATCATTTTCTAGTACGCTCCTTCTTTCTCTCGTTTTTATGCTATTCTTCTTCCTTCGTCATTTGTGGTTTTTTCAGAGATATGGTAGATTTCCCCAAACACGAGAGTTTGTTCTAGACAACGATTTCACGTGGTCTGTAGGCACTTTCTTAGTTTTTGAGCATTATCTGTCTAGGCTTCAACCCTCAACCTCTCCTTCTACCATGTCACCGCGTCGAAACGTTGTCTTCTCTTCTGAGAGCAAGTCTTCTTCTAGGGGGGATGCCCCTGGATCTGCCCTAGACTTAGCCTCCGGTTCCCAAGATAGTCCTAGGCTTTGGGATCCTGCAGAGCTTGACTGCAACTACATTTTTTCCTTCATCGATAGAAATTGCCTGAGGAAGATACTCAAATTGTATCAGCCTCCCAAGCATCTATCATACCGTTAACCGGCCCCAGACGACACGGCCTGTTCCCCAGTTATGGCTGGAGTCGTGACGGTTTATGAAGCCGCGCTCTCCAGCGACCTCCGTTTTCCCCTAGCCCGCCCTATCAGGGAGGTCCTAGCCAGGCTGAATCTCAACCCGGCTCAGCTCACCCCAACGAGTGGAAAATTTTAGTAGGCTATGCCGTAATTTGAAAGGCCACCACCAATGAGCACATGACGGCGGATGAGTTCCTGTACTGCTACAGGGTGGTCAAGACCGGTCATGGGTGGTACTACTTTGCTGGCCGGACAAAGGCGCTCAACCTAGTGATCGGTTACCCCTCTTCTATAAAAAATTAGAAAGATCATTTCTTTTTTTTGTATGGAGAGGGATAGGAATTTTGTCCCTGGGAGACCAACGAATATAAGAGGGCTCGCTGCCCCCTATCTTGGGGACTCCCGTCCGAGGAAGGTAAGTTCTTACGTCTTGACTTGTCCTGTTAGATCAATGTTGACTAGAGTTTTTGTTAGTGATAGTGCCCTAGGCCTATTATATATGGAC
>JAVXUM010000030.1:16064443-16076054 GCA_035590655.1 Pouteria glomerata
CCCCCCCCCCCCCCAAAAAAAAAAAAAAGGAGAGAGAGAACAGCATGACATTGCACGTAACAGAACTGATTATTTTCGCTTCCCTGTATAAAATTTTTTCCAAGTATAAATCAGAGTCTTCCTGGTTATGTCACATGCACATCATACACAGATGACCAAATATGAAGCCATGCTATGGGACAGTTGTGAGGCAACTCGACGGCAATTTGGGCATCATAGGTCCAAGACACTGAAACAGCTTCTCCACATGCAAGGAGAAGCACTAAAGGAACTCAGGCTCTATGATTGGTGTAGTCCCTGTTAGAAATTATCCCATGGAGATAAATAGTGTCTCGCAAACCAGTATAAAACTATAAAATCCAAATGTGTCTCTGCACATACGGTCAATTGGTTTTGGGTCAAATGCTTTAATCCCCAAAAGAGTCATGTAGCCATGTTATACTTGGATAAATGATGGCTAGATTAATCAGGGCATCTACCTCATCATGAGGTCATGCACCTGAAAGCTGTAATCACAACTATACATGATTGCCAACAGATCAACTACGCTAGAACCAGAGAAAGAAATAGCCAGACAGCCATTTCAATTTACAAAAATAAAAAATACAAAATATTAAAAAATAAAATAAAATAAAAATGATTCTGACTCCACAGTGATTAGTTTTGAGTTTACTGAGACACAAGCATGAGAACATGAAGGCAATTCATGGAAACAACATACAGCTATTTCATGGCCATAGGTAGATTGGGTCAATGACATATTTGAATAATCAATGCGAGTCCCCAATTGTTCACTCATTTGCACATTATTTGTAAGATTTGAAGCACTAAGGGGATTAAATAAAAATTAACTCACCTCGGGTGGTGGGGGCTGAAACCCTCCGCCCACATGGATTCCGAGGCCACGCAATAGTGAAGCCATATCTCGACATGTAATTTCCAATTGGTTAATCTCCTTCCTAATTTCGGCACGAAGTCGCTCTTTCAAGTTCATGTTCTCTTCATCCTAACAAAATACAAATAATCAGATCAATAACAAGTGATGACACACTCATCTCCTGCTAATCTGAGAGCTTTTTCATTCATCTACTTTTCCTATATATTCTCTTCGTTTTTTCTTTGTTAGAAAGAGAGGAAATAGAAAAACATCTATCTATCTGGGGAATGAGTGAAAATTACAATCAAGGCAAAAAAAGAAAACATTCTATTGCATGGAAAAAGAAATGCAAGAATTGTGCATACCTTCTTTTGAGTCTCTCGCATTTCTTCCACCCGTTGCTTTTGTCTTCTCTCCATGTCTAATAAACGCATACTTTCAGCTTTCTTTCTCTTCCGCAGCTGCCGCAGCTTTTGTGCTTCTTCAGCCTGCAAAAGAGCAACCATATTGACTGTCAAATCGTTCATCCAGTCTAGAGCACAGACATCACTATTTTATATTTAAACTGCACCTGACAATATACCTATGAAGTACAAAAATGGCAACTTGTGGAAAACATGGATGCAATGTGATTTCTATAATAAGCAGCTAAGGAAAAGCACAAGAAAGAAAACAAGAAAGACAAAACTAAGCCTGAAAAATATACACAACTACATGAATATGGAGGCACCTATGAGAAGAGGAGTGAGGACAACATGTGAAACACAACAGTTCCTTCTATAAAAACCTATTGAGATACACTGACGAACAAACATAAAATCCCAAATCCAACAAGTCCAAAAAGGGAAGTGGGACCACGAAATGGTACTAAAAAAATGAATCAGCTGTGCAGTCATATAATGCTATCTACAACAACACAAGGGACAACATGCAATCGTAAATATATGAGCCCATGAAACTAATCAAGGAAGAGGTACACAGGCACCTGAAGCCGTAACTCTTGCTGCCTGGATGCCCATTCTTTCTCAGCTGCTTGTTTGTATTCGTCAGTCTCCTTAAGCTTTTCCCTTTCATTAATTATACAATCCTGAACATAATTCAAAACACAACCATCTTGGGCATTCAATGAACCATCCTTTTCTTCTTGTTGATCATTAGAAATAAATTCATCAGACAATTCCACTGCCCACGTGTTCAGTTCAGTATGGGCTTCTTCATGAGGAACCCTAAATAAAGATGGTTCCTCAGTAACTCGCTTCACTGTGTTTTGACAGCAGCACTTTTCTTGTTTTAACCTTGATTTTCCCAATAGTGGAACTTCACAGGAAGTCTCCTCGGGAACAGCTCCAACTTCATTATCGGCAACATCACGATGAACCCATGTTTCAGCAGGCCGTTCGATATTCTGAAATGAAGGTTTCCCAGATATCGACTTCCCCTTATCCTTAGAGCTACTACCACATTTAAATTCATTAGAAAAATGCGGGTCACAACTAGGAGTCTGCTGAAACTTTTCTCTTCCATGACCAACAACTGAATATGCGGTCCTGAAGAAGAAAACCTCTTCATCTAGTAAACTAGCTTTACAATGAGAGAAGCTAACGTCAGTAGTTGGCTCACGATTTGACTGACAAGGTTCAGCAGGCACAGTTTTTTCTTTATCAGGGGGAAATCTATCAGTGTGATTAACAAATTTATTACCCTTTTCATGACTGGAACATAAGGAAGGTCCTTGGGAACAGTGTTCTTTGACGCTGAAACTGGAACCACCGTGCTTAACATGCTTGTTAGTTTGCCCCTCAGCATTGCTGAATGGTGGGTCAAATGGGATTGACTCTCCTCTGACCCAATAATGAGCCATACTATCAGAAAATTGAGTTTCTTGAGTCAACTTCAAACCAAAATCAGCAAATGAAGTCTTCTTGCGATTACTAGAAGTGTTCACAAAATTTTCAAAGCCCCTTTGAACACAAAAGAATGAACTTTCTTCTTCATAACTACTATTGCTTGAACTAGGACAAAACTGCGCTTCTGTGTGTTGGTTGCTCATGCTTTCTACTTCACTATTTTGCCGATTACCAGCACACAGCCCAGAAGTAGTAGCCTCATCACCCGTAGCAGATTGACCATTGTGGACTTCATATTTTTTCTTCATGTTAGCTTTTTCCCACTGTTCCCGAATCTTTCCAAAAGAGTCTTCCATGAACTCACAATCAGGACATTCATTATCAGATGTACCACTATGCGAGTCAGGACATAAACCATAACAATTTCTGCTGGAAGATATTCCAGAATGGGTTCTTTTGCATTTTGATAACTTCAATGGAGATAAATTTTCTCGAACAAATTGACACTCATCACCAACTGCATCCACAGAATTCTGAGTGTGGTCTGAGGAAGGGAAACATCTCCCACTAGAGGAGGCATCACTATAATACTCGACACCACCTTCAGCACCTGTACCAGAGTGATTGTCATCGGAACTGTCATCATCATCAATGTAGATTATAGTCCTTAATTGACACTTTCTGTCTTTTCTCAATACACGTGAAGTTCTTGAACCTTGCAGCTTCTGTTTTAAAGATTCATGAACGTCAATGATAATAACATCATTCATATTATCACTATCAACATCAATGAGGACAACATTATCAGCTTCCCCAGTATTCCTACATCTTTTCAATGTCTTGCTCCCAAAATAAGTTCTAGATCTACCCTCTCCTTCCATTTGGCCCTGCAAAACAGGACTTTGAACTTATTGGAGATACTCACCTTGTTAAACTAAAATAAAGCAGATTTAAGATAGGAGCACCATATATATCAAATAGAATTCAACTCAACACACAGCAAAACCTTAGTCCCAAACTAGTTGGGGTGAGCTACATGATTCCTTTTCCTCCATTCATTTCTATCAAGGGTTATTCATATGTATCAAATCATACTCCAAAACACTGAATCTTTTGAGTTACTCATAATAAGAATCGTATAATCTCCATTTTCATATAGATCTAGAAAGCATTTCAGAATAGATCTACCAAGCTTAAGCCTATCTAATCCAAGGAGAAAAGAAGGAGGGGGGGGGGGGGGACGTTGCATTTATTCATTCAAATTGTTAAGCTATTAGGGAATTCATATACTTTGGCACTACAAGTTTGTGGCAGAAAGAGGTATTAGTTGGCAGCATTATTTGACATGGACTGTTAATGACACGGGACAAACTAAATACCTTTGGACTATTCTTTGTGCTTGGACATCTATTACTAATGATAAAGAGTAATTTGGGTTTTTTAGGAAATATTGTTCAGTGACCAGGTTAGCACTGACCTTGTCCACAAAATGAATTTTATCAGCAATAGTTACCACAAAGGGAATGGCACCTTCATGAATCCCATGTGCAAACAACTTCCCCAATTTACTATCTTATACACAATTATTATAACAATTGTACGAAAATCCCAAAAGAAAATTTACTGGCCCAACGACATCTACAACTACAACAAACTATTATATTGATGAGTATCATTGTCTTCCCAGCTGATAAATAAGAAATAGCACTGAAAAGAACTAATGGGGCACAAACCCAAATACAAGCAAAGTATAGAAGCACTGACATTTGAGAAGCATAAAACAACTTAAAATTGGGAAAAAATAATGGGAAAAAATAATATGCCATCTAAAAACTAGAATGGAACTAACCAAGAGGGACCACCTCCCTGAAAACCAAAGAGTCTCAAGTCAAGTACACATCATTCACCTTGTGAATCTACAAGTAATGGAGAACAGGTAGATAAACAAGTAATGGAGTTACCTCCATGCGCCAAGGATACAGTAGAAAGAGATGCCTGTTGAGCAGCCTAAAACTAAAGGAACTTGGAATACTCCTTGTTGGAGATAGTCACTGGTGGAGCAAAATGAATCTAACAGCTAGGAATCATATCAGTGAGAGTAGAAGATGGCTTAGCAGTAGCAGCACATGCCATTTAAGCAGACCAATAAGAAGAACCTTGTGATTTGGAGTTTGCAAAGAGAGCAAAAAAGTTAGCACTAGTTTTAGAATCCATTTAAAGTGTCCTAGAGTGTTGCAGGACTGTCGTCAGAGTTCAGAACTCACTAGAAAAGATGTCAAAATGCTCGTCGAAGGGAGATGAGTACAATGGTAGGTTAAGTTTGACCTAAGAAAGGCTCAAAGCGAGAGAACCAGAAGGTGCTATGAGGCAAGTAAATCTCACTCACAGGGTTATCTAGTGGCGCGTGAGCGCATGTGGAGGTTTGTTGGTCAATGGTGAAGCTACAGTAGTGGTCGCCGGAGGACGAAAGAGGCTCCAGTGATATCAGCTTATGATTACAATTGTGATTTGATGATTGCAATTGTCTGGGCTATGTAACGATCGAAGATGACGACTAGTCTAGATCTTGGAAGGAAACCAATCCATCGAGGATGCTTCCAGACGACTGAAAAAGATTTCAAAAACGATCGGAAGTGTTTGGGGTGTGAGGATAGTTTCCGAGAATTATGCTGAGTATTGAACAACAGCAGGGTCGTTAGAGTCCAGTGGGGTGGGAACCAAAGCAATCCGGAACAAGAGAGAGAGAGAGTTTGGGGTGTCTGATGAACTGAATAAACAACAACCTTTCTCTGGAGAGATGGGTTGTGTATTTATAGGAGAACAATTGGCGGGAACACAAGGCATTTAATGCATGGTGCATGCATTAGCCTTGGTTCATCGTACCTCGGGGAGGGCAAGGGTCACCCGTTAATGGTTCTCTCTCTCTCTAGATTGGTTGAAAAATCCAACAGTCTCTGGTTCCAACCTCCAATCCACTGAATCCCCAAAAATCCCGCGAGTTAGGTAAACCGTTAAAGATCCTTGAACCTTGCTCCAAGTTCAAGGAGGTATGATGGTCCCGCGGCGGGTGTATTCCCGCGGGAAGACTAATTCCATCAATACTCAAAATGGCGTGGCAGTTACGTTTCGCGGGGAGGTCATGGCCGTTGGCCATGAGTCGTTCTCCCCCCGCCCGAATACCCACAGGAAGAATGTTAGGGTTTAATTTTCGATTGAAGAAAAATCTTTGGAACACATTGCAAATTGAAGAGATCTCTGAAAAAAAAAATTTTTTTTTTTTTTTGAAAAGAAGATCTCTGAAAAATTAAGGTTCTGATTTTGAAAAAAAAAAAAAAAAAAAAGGAAGGAAAGAAATTCTTTCAGGACCTCTAATCTGATACCATGTTGAGACCAGAGATGGAATGAAATGAAATGGAATGGCTTGACACACACTTGGATTGTCAATGATTTGTATTTATACTCATAGAATAAAGACTATACAGATTACATGCATTACCCCTAGACTAGATATAGAAATACAGAGATACATGAATGATAAAAATACACGAATGTACATTAATATACAATCTCTCTCAATATCTCTAACAGTTGTAAATGACTTTTTTTTAATGAAGGCGTTTTTAGCACAAACGCCTTTGATCATATGTTCATAAATAAGTTTGATTCCCTACTGTTTTTGTGTATGCTGCTCCAATGTTGCCTAATTAAGTCAATAAACTGATAAAATACGCAAGGAAAATGAAGTTTAGATGATAACATAAATATCATGTGGAATGAAATGAGTAGATGTATTAAAAAAGTGGTGATATAAATATTAGCTACATCTAAGAGAAAGTGACTATCTTTGAAAAAAGACTAGTTGGTGAAATGAGAAGGTATAAGCGGTAATTAAAGCTACAAGATTGTGCTATCGAAATCAGTCATCTGTCTAGATGCAAGGATGAAGGAGCACAAGAAAGGTACAAATTGGGTTTAAAATGCTAAAAGGGCAATCGAAGAAGCTAGATAAGGCCTTCCATAAACTTTATAACAAGTTAGGGACATAATATCTATAAGTTAGCTAGAATAAGAGAAAGAAAAAGTAAGAATCTGTATAAGTTTAAGTGCATAAAAAATAAGAAATAGAGTTTTGGTAAAAACGGATATTGTGGTAAAGAGATGTGGAGAAGTTATTTTGATAAATTATTTAACAACAGAATTCGTGAGATCTTAGTAATCCTATTGAACATATAAATGCAAGTTTCATATGAAGGATTAGATCTACAAGGGGTAAAGGAGGTTATCTAAAAGATGAAGATAGAAAAATGGTAAGTTCAAATTGCATTCTAATTGAAGCTCGAAAGTGCTAAGGGGATAATGGGATAACTTCGTTGACAAAGTTATTTAACAGGATACTGAATATTGATAAATATATAGAAAAAGTCAAGAGATCTTCACAAGATTTTTATAAACTTAGAGAAGGCATATGATAGGTCCCAAGAAAAACTTTTTAGTGGATGTTAGTAAAGAAATGAGTTACTATAAAATATATTAAAGTTAACAAGGTCATGTATGGCTAAACAGTTACAAACATAAGAACAGTTGGAGGTGATGGAGGTGATGCAAATGATTTTTCAATTGCAATCAATCTATGCTAAGTATTTGCTTTAAACCCTTATTTTTTCACTTTGGTTATAGACAGACTTACTAAACATATTCAAGACAATATCCCCAAATGTATACTCTTCGCAAATGATATTATATTGATAAATCAAACTGGGTCTAAGATTAACCATAACTTTGAGGGCACTCTTTAGAGTCAAAAGGTTTTAAAAGGGATGTTAAAGGGTAGGGTATGCGCCTAGTTAGTGATTACCATTACCAAACTCGTTTATTATTTCCCTACCTGTTACCGTCCTAAACCCATTTATTTTTTTAATTAGAATTCCAAACCCGTCCCATCCCATCCCATCCCATCCCATTCCATCCCACCCCACGCGTTAAATGCCAATTTAGATATTCAAATTTTTTAAAGCAATTGATGTGTTTTCTGCAATACTTAGCAAATATATTTGTGAATATACATATACGTAGACTTTTTTCTATTAACAGCTCTATTATTTTCCTTGTGAAGCAAAAATAACTTTGCAAATCATCTCATTAAATGAACTGTACAGCTACATGAGCAACGAAGATGCTCCAGACAACTGCAGCCCCAAGCGACAAAGACAACGGTGGCCAAGATGAATTCTGAAGAACGAAAAAAGGAGAGATTTCTGGTTCTACGGAGGGAGTGCAACAAGGACTAAGGAGTGAGAATAATGAATCTAATAGATTTCACCCATGGCAAAAATCATGGAAAATACCACAAACAGCCCAAGGCCCAAGACTTTACCTACTTTTATTTTAGGGACAAAATTGTAATTGTATAAATATATATAATATCATGAGATTATATTAAGCGAGTATTTAGTAGGTACCTTATGAGTATTGGGTACTTTATAACCATAAACGGGTACCAGATAAATATGATCGGTACTAGGTATCGGGTACCTTATAGACAAATTTCAACCCTATCCCAAACCTCTTTCAATTCTATTAGAGTATTCCCAATAGGTTCCTAATGAGGTTGGTCTGGCTGGGAATATGTACCCGTCCCATTGACATCCTTATGTTTTAGAATAAGTAGGACCAAAACAGAATATATGCACTGTAAACTCAGTAAAATTAAAACTATAAAGAGGACATAGTAAACTAAAGATCAAGAAGTGCCAAAATATGGTTATTTTTAATATTTTGGATCAATTATTCATGTAACGAGAGGGATTGAAGAAGATGTTATCCACTAAATTCAAGACAGCTTGTTAAAATGAAGGAGCGCCTTCAGTAGTTTATGTGATTGAGGAAAAACAATTAGAGGTGGAATCGAGACAAGCTTTAACTTATTCAAGCTCGATTCTAACTTTTATATTGGGTCGAGCTCGGTTCAATAAAGAAAAATTTTAAATAGAGGTGGTCACGAATAATTTGATTAAACCAAAATAACATCATTTAGTCTAAAATATAATAAATAAAGTAATATACAAAAATATAATAAAAATATTATTAAAAATATACATATAGTATAGAATGGTACTTGATCTTAATTCCTTCCTCCTGTTTGTTGATAGTATGAAGAAGTAGGAGGCAGTCTTTGTAGTTGTACTAGATAAAAAGCATCCATTTGATGCTATCTTAATAATACTTACTTATCTTTTCAAAAAAAAAATTAAAAATATATATATTATTTTATTAAGTCGACTCGCGAGCTTTCCGATCAAGCTTTTCTAGGCTCAAACTCAATTCTAAACAAGCTACAATCAAGCTTAATTCAAGTTTTTTTAGTCACGAACTAAACTCGAGCCGAGCTCGAATAGCTCAATTCATTTCCACCCCTAATACCTATTAAGCTGAAAGAAAAAATTTATAGGAAGTTGTTAAGACCAACTATACTTTATGGTAAATAGTGTTGAGCAATTAAGAAGTAACATTCTCACAAGATGAGTGTAACAGAAGTGAGTATGCTAAGATAGATCTTTGTTAATATAAGAAAATATAGGATAAGAAATGAATATATTTTTCAAAAGAAAATTCAGGTAGAACAGATAAAAGAGAAGTTAAGAGAAACTCATTTAAAATGGCTTGATCATATCAATCAATCCATGTAAAATGGATAAAGATAACAAATGATAGACTTGAGATTACATAGGCCGACCTTATGAAGAAATACTTGATGTTATATAACCTCACAGAAAATATAACTCTTAACAGAAATTAATGGAGAAAGTGGATTCACAAAGCCAATCCCAACTAGTTCGCAACTAAAGCTTTCTTAAATTGAGTTGAGTCGAATTTTAAATTTACAAAAATAAGGGTGATATCCAAAGTTGTAATAATTATGAAGGCATTAAACTTATGAGTCATGCTATAAAAATATGGCAGAGGGTAATGGAACATATGGTAAGAATTAAATCAGATTAGATTTATGTAGTAAGATCAACAACGAAAACTATCTTCCTATAAAAACGACTAATGGAGAGGTATAGACAAAAGAAAAGATCTTCAGATGATTTTTACAAATTGAGATAAAGTTCATGATAGAGAATATAGAGACTTGAGTTGGTGGACATTAAGAAAGAAGGAACAGATAGGCGTATTGAAATGATACAATACATGCATAGTGGAATTACAAGAAGGTCAGTTCTCAGGACCACTATTGAATTTCCTCTAAGTATAGGCCTTCTTCCAACGTTCAGCATAAAGAATCCTTAACGTTTTTCGTGAGTTATGGATGAATCCTAGATGTATACAGTATGATGTTCAATGGTGAACATTGTTTAATAATGACAAAATTTTAGCAGACAAAATAAAAGTTGGAGTACATGTTAATTTAGAATAATAATAAATAATGTAGAAATAATAAATAGAGGTAGAAATAACGAATAAAAACATGGCTTGATTTGGTTTAATGGAAGAACTAACCCTTAGCCAAACTGAATAGAAAAAATAAAATCTATGTTTAGCTTGGAAAATACTAAGTTTAGTTTGAGAAAGGTGTTATCACCTACAATCAACTCTAAACAATCCGAATTCTGTACTGATTTAGTAGGACAGAAAAATTGCTCCTATTATTGTTAGAAACAAGAGGCAAATATACAACAACTAGAGGGACCCATCTCATATCAGCACTAAGCACTGTTTTCTGTTGTCCAAACTAAAAGCGCAGAAAATTTATATAAGAATGGTTTTAACAGTGCCTTTTCATAATTTTAATCACTGTCATTTCAAATGTTTTAAGAAAGTAAAAACCAAAATAAAAAATACCACCAAACAGATCTTAAATTTAGCATTGTTACTCCATTATGTTGGACCCAGTAAACAAAATCTACATTAAACCGAGCAACGTAACCACTTAACCTCAAATTGAAGTAAATGAAGATGCATAAGTTAACCTCAAACCGAGCAACGAACAGCAACCCAATTCAACACAAAATTCTGCTTTAATTTTCCAAAGAAAATTCAAAACCCAAATGAATGCAACAAAAAACATCACAACCCAATTCAACAGCCAGAAGAATAATACTAATAAATTGCCAAAAGTATTAAAAGGTAAAGCAAAATATTCAAACCCTAATTAAAAAAAAAAAAAAAAGCCTGCAAATATACAATACAGAACCATACAAATGCACAGACAATCGAAATTCAATGATCAAAACTAGAACAGAGAAGAACTTGTTACCTCCTACGAGAACGATGGAAGGGGAAACCTAGAGAGATATCTCGTCTTTTTAGAAAGAAAAAAACGACGGAAAAAGCGACGGTTGTGTTCGGCAAATTGAGTAAATTTTCAATTTTTGTTTCCGTAGTAAACAAAGCTCGGTGTGGTACACAGGCGGAATCTACGACGGCCCAAGTGCGAATGGACGGCGGCGTGGAACCGACGGACGGTCGCAGGGTCAGTATTATTCGTGGAGGTCGATTATTGGTTGTGTACGGAATCTGCTTTGTCACCGGGTCTCTTCGACCATGATATTTTTATAGGGGTATATTGGTAAATTAAAATTTGACTTTCCTGTTGAAAGTTAGACGCATGCGGAAAACGTAGGTCAGCAATGGATCGCATGTAAGCTAGGTTGGTCTATTCTCTTCTAAGAAGGTCAATAAGACATGCATAAGAAGTTACCTCATCTCATCAAACTCTTAAAATGTTCGTTACAAAATATTTTAAAATTTTATATATTTCAGTTATATTAGTATTTAAATTAAAAATATAAATAAAAATAAATTAATTTAAAAACATAAATAAAAAAGTTTAAATAATAATTAAGTTATTTTTCTTATAATAACAACTCTTAGTATTTTTAAAATT
>JAVXUM010000030.1:16076154-16112907 GCA_035590655.1 Pouteria glomerata
TTTTTATAAAACCAATTAAAATTTTATATTTGATCATCATTTTATTTTTTATTTTTACAAATATTTGAATAAAATTAGTCATTGCAGAGTGATTTTCTTCTAAGTTCTAATTTTAAATTTAATTCAAAAAGATTAACTATATTATATAATAAAACACAATACATTTTAAAAATATTATTATTAGAATTTAAAATTCAAAGACTGAGATTGAATTTTATCATTCAATGAATAGCTGAGTTCTTTTATAATTTAAAATTTTTCCTCAAACTTCCATTTTTGAGTCAGTTCACATTCTTATAGACAATTAAATTGAACTTAATGATAATATTTGAATAATTACATTGAGAAATATAAAAATTTTATTTTTTGGTATTATGTTGCTCGAGTAGAGAGTAAGAGATGGTACAAAAATGCATGCAGATTTAATTTTAATTGATGAGCAAGTTATTAGCTAGTTTTAACAAAGTTAGAACGAATTTGAGGTTGAAATTTAATATTCATATATAAGTTTAGAATAGGTTTGAAATTTATTTATAAAGTATTCGATATTATGTATCCGATACTAATTTATAGTGCAGATACTCGTTAAGTATCCCTTTAATATCTATATAATAAAACTAAAATTTTTTTGGAAATATCCTTCTTACAAACTAATATTTAACGGTTAAAAATTATTTTTTTTTCTCATTTAACGATTGAGATTATTTTTATATTTTTAATTTCTCGTTCAATTCTTATTTTAGTAGATTCTACTATTATCTATCTCATAAAACGATTTACATATGTACCAATAGAATTCTTGCTTTCCAATGCGTGCTATCATGGTATTAAAAATCGGCATTTCGTAATGGTAGCGCCCGTTACGTAACGGAATCGGCAGATGCCGAGACCGTTAAGGCTGCGTTACTGCTGGTGGAGCAGTAAATACACTGTAACGGCTTGTTACAATATGGAAACAGCCCGAAATGGAGGCGTTATAGCTGTTATGGCTCTCTTGAAGGTGAAATCGTGACCCAAAAAAATCAAAAACTCTCTTAAAAACTAAAGAAAAAGTTCAATTTGAAATCCTCTGATATTTCAAAAAATAAACGAACAAGAAAAATTTTAATTTTTCAACAAAACTCCAAACTAAAATATGAAAATAAAGCCCTAATTTTTCAATAAAACTATGAATCAAAGTTTTAAGATGGAGGAAAAACACCTGGTTTGGGTTTTCTGAAAAATCCAAAGTTGTGAGAAAAATTGAACCATTGAAACCTTCAAGTTCCCGATCGAGATTAAGCAAACTTCGCCTATTCATTCTTTTCTGGCTTCAGCTTTCAAATATCAAATTGTGTTCTTTCCTTGATTAGATTTTCTCCTCTTCTCTTCTAATACATGGAATATTGTTACAAAAGCTGTGAAATTTGAACTGTAAAATTAAAGAAATAAGCTGGAGAAGCCAATCAAATTTTCGAACAAAGAACAAACACGTGATGAAGAAAATAACCAAAGACTGAGAAGAACTGGAAACTTTAGTGATTTGGGCAGTGGGTAGGTGGCTAGCTCAGCAAACATTAATGATGAGTCGGCGACATTAATTACATACATTAACATGTAAATATAATATATCATATTTTAATTTAAGTATATTAAATTATTTTTAATTGTAATTAAATTTTATATTAAAGGTGGAACCCCCACCCTGAGGGCCCCCACTGCCCTGCCTTAGGTTATGGTGGAGGAGGTAAATCACAGAATGTGCGTCGGCGGTGCAGGGTGCGAAAGCTTGTCTTTTACCGTTAAATGCAATATAAGGACCCAGCTTCCACTAAGAATTGAACCCTCACTGCAGCTGGCCAAGTACTACCCCACCCTCGCGCTTTCGCCAACCAACCTATGCCCCGGGGGCATTAAATTTTATATTAAAATATAGTTGGTGTTTGTTTGTTAAAAAGAAATTATGTAAATGTGAAATGTGACAAAATTTAACTAAAACAATTTAAAAGAAATTAGTATCAATTAAAGTTTTTTGATATTTGTTGATAAACCAAACAACACCAAATATTAGCTATATTAACAACACCAAGTTTTTTGATATTTTTTATTTGTTGATAAAAAATTTATATTAGTTATATTAACATTATTAATTAAGTATTTTATGTTAAAAATTATTAATTAAGCATAACTGTTATACATAATATATTAATAAAAATATTAAATATACATAATTTTAATAATATAATATATTATATAATTTATATTCGTTATATTAAATATTATTAATTAAGTATAACTATCATATGATAACCTATTAATAAAAATACTAGTTTCACTAAAAATAATTTTCAATTAAATTAAATTTATTGTAACTAATTAAATGGAATTTAATGTTTTAACTATAAAAAATATATAGCACCAAATATTTATATTCTATATTTTGATGATACAAAGTAATGAAATAATATAATGTTTTATTTTGTAGGGTAATAATGCTACTTCAATCAAATAATATTAGTTTAAGATTTGTAGCACCAATTAACATTACGTATAACGTGAAATGTAAATTTTGTGAAAAAAGTTATTAAAGATATCATTATATGAATGAAGGAATATTTGATTATATTTATACATTTTAATTATTAAAACATCAAAAACTACCTAATTTAAGTGAATTGTGAATGTGAAAAAAAAAAAAATTACTCATCCGGTTTCCGTTTCCGTTACGCGGCATCCGTTACATACCGTTTTCGTGTTACCGTGACCGTTACTGTTTTTTAAAATCATGTGTGCTATTATATTGCGACCTAATGGAATTGGAAGCAAAAGGCTAAGCCTACACTTGGAGTAACAACAGAACCAACCAAGCACTAGTTTTTCAAAGAATTGACAAGGCATTTGCCAACTACATGAAGAATACTCTTTCCATAAGCACGGGTCTTTATTGAACCCACTATAGGATCTTATCATTGCCCTACAATCCTTCATTCTGAGGTCCACAACTATAAAAGGCCAAAAGTTTTCAAATTTGAATCAATGTGGACAACTAAGAATGGATGCCTTGATACAGTTAACAAAAATTGGAAGAAAAATATTGTGGGTTCTAGAATGTTCAAACTTGTAAGGAAGCTTAACAGGTGCGAGTTTCAATTAAAATCATGGAACAGAGAGCATTTTCTTAATGTAGCAAAAAAATTGAAGAAATCAAAAGTATTATTTCAAAAATTCAGAATGATCCCTTCTCTGTGGATAGAAAGATTGAAGAGAAAAATTTGTTGCTTAAATTAGAGTACCTTTGGGAAAAAGAAACTCTATTTTGGCATCAAATATCCAGGCTAAATTGGCTTAAAAATGGTGACAAAAACTCCAAGTTCTTCTACTTAACCGCCATCCAAAGAGGACAAAGGAACTTGTAGCTTAAGCTTAAGGATTCGAATGACATCTGGCACACTGATCCTTTGGCCATTTCCAACTTTATTACCAATCACTTTTAGAACCTTTGCAGCACACTCAAACCTAGAAGCCTCAGAAACATTCTTGAAGCTATAAAACCTAAAATTAATTTTTCTATGAATGTTAATCTATGCAGTACAATTTCCAAAGAAGAGATAAAGAGAGCAATGTTTCAATTAGGTTCCCTCAAAGCCCCTGGTCTTGATGATTATCCTAGGCTTTTCTTCCAATGATATTGAAATATAGTTGGTCAAGACCTAACCTAAGCTGTCAAAAGCTTCTTTGAAAATAATTACCTCCTTAAAGAACTTAACCTCTCCTGTTGCGAGAACAATTCAATGGAAGCTAATAAATAACTCTCCCAATAACCAAGTATAAATTACAAAAGAGCAATCAAAAGTTAGAGAATCCATAACACGCAACAATTTAATAGAGGGAAAAACATTTCCAATGAGAAGAGTAAAAAACCCCATAAGACAACATGCCTAAATCACCTCTACTATGTTTAATAATCGGTATAATCAATGAGTTCTCTCTAGATATATCTACAAATATACATCACTATACTTTCAACAACTATCCTCAATAAAAAAGTCTTGGTAACAACAAAAGAACAACAAGAACAAAGTAAGAAAAAATATTCTCCAAAAACAGCAGTCCCAGTTTTGTTTGAAACAGACCAATTTAAAGACCTCTATTTCCAATATCCACCATTCAGATCGTAGAAAAATGAGTTCCGAACATCATACCCAAAAATCAACTCAATCCAACAGTGCAATCTCTCTAAATCTCTATTTGACGAAAACTGGTTCTGAATTTCTGTTATTTTTCCTTGCTGTTTTGTTTTGTAACTCTTATCTTTGTTGTATTCTCCACAATTGTTATAACTAGGGCAGCTCTTTTTGGTCATTATATTAGGCCAAAAAATATAGCCCACAAGTTGGGCCACTCCAATAGGAGGGATACCCAACGAACTCCCCCAACCGACTAGTTGGGGGACATTGCTAATCCGACAATCGTGCGACAAAACTCATACTTCTCCCTCAACAACACCTTTGTTAACATATCCGAACCATTATCATCGATGTGAATTTTCTCAAGTTCCAACAACTTGGCATCCAATGCATCATAAATCCAATGATAGCGAACATCAATATGTTTTGACCTCGAGTGAAAAAAAAAAAAAAGAATTTTTGCGAGATGAATTGCACTTTGATTATCACAAAATAAAACATACCTTGTTTGTTTCAACCCAAGCTCCATTGTGAAATTCTGCAACCAAAACAAGTCTTTTATTGCCTCCACGACGGCTGTAAACTCGACCTCAGTAGTAGAGAGTGCAACATACTTTGGCAATTTAGATTGCCAAGACATGACTCTCCCAGCAAAAGTCACCATATGCCCTGAAGTAGATTTTTGACCATCCAAGCTCCCAAGCAAATCCAAATCTATGTAACTAACCAGCATAGGCTTCTCACATCCTAAAATTAGTCTAAGATTCAACGTTCCTCGAAGATATCTCATCACCCACTTCACGCCTCCCAATGATGCCTTCCTGGATTTGCAAGATAACGACTTACCAAACCAACGGCATGTGTAATGTTAGGCATAGCACAAATCATGGCATACATCAAGCTACCAACTGTAGATGAGTGTGGAACATTCTTTATATTTAACTTTTCATCATCCGTAGATGGACACTGTTCATAATTAAGCTTAAAGTGGAAAGCAAGAGGAAACACTTACTACTTTAGCTTTGTCCATGCAAAATCGACGAAGAACTTTTTTAATGTAGTTTTCTTGTGATAAATATAACTTTTTAGCACTTCGATCATGAATGTCTTGAATGCCAAGGATTGTCGTGCTAGTCCTAAATCTTTCATAGCAAATGAGTCATTCCAAGTCTTTTAAAAAGACTCGTTCAAAGTTTTTTTCAACTCCTTAATTCTTGAAATGTTCTTCCCAACAATTAGCATGTCATCCACATAAAGTAAAAGAATAACAAAATCACCATCAGAGAATTTTTGCACAAAAATGCAATAATCAGCCTTGGTCATCTTGTACCCATGTTTAATCATCACTGAGTTAAACTTTTGATACCATTATTGTGGCGTTTGTTTTAAACTGTAAGGACTCTTTACCAATTTGTAAACATTGCCTTCTTTTCCCTTTTCTTGAAAACCCTTCAGTTGCTCCATATGAATCTCCTCTTGTAAATCCCCATGAAGGAAAGTCATCTTCACATCCTTTTATTCAACTTCAAGATCAAGAGTAGTAGTTAACCCAAGAACCACTCGTATAGATTGCATTTTTACCACAGTAGCAAATATTTCTCCAAACTCTATTCATTTTCTTTGAGTAAAGCCTTTCACTACCAACCGAGCCTTGTATCGAGATTGTGAGGTATGCTTATCTTGTTTCACATGACACGCCCATCGATTTTTCAACACTTTCTTTCCCTTAGGCAACTTCACTAGATCGAAGGTATTATTCTCATGAAAGCATTGCATTTTGACCTCCATGGCATCCACCCATTCCTTTCTCTTTTCATTTTCTATTACTTTTTTAAACTTTCAAGTTCTCCCTCGTCGATAAGGCACACATACTCATTTGATAGGTATCGAGTGGAAAGACATTTATCAGGGCTAAACCATCTTGGCTCATTAGAAACAATGGGTTCATCAATATTTTTATTCATTTGCTCAACATTATTTTCAATATCAGTTTCAACACTAGAATCAACATCAATAAAATCATTAGGATTTAAAAGATTATCAACATGTAAATCCATATCTCGATTTTTGGTTGGAACATCATCAGCAACCATCGAGGTAGGAATAATTGGAACTGGATCCACATCAACCATCTCCTCATTTTCATAAGTAGAAATACCTTTCTTTGCCCTGTCAATATCCTTAATGGTATGATCTTCCATAAATATAACATCTTGGATATGGACAAGCTTCCTATTAACTGGATCAAAAAATCGATATCCAAACTCATAAAGCCCATACCCAACAAACACATACTTTTTAGTCTTATCATCCAACTTTAACCTCTCGTTTTTAGGAACATGCACATAAACCATACATCCAAACACCCAAAGATGATCATAAGAGACATCTTTACCACTCCAAATATGGTTTGACACATCAAAATTCAAAGGCACACATGGTGCAAGATTTAGCACATGTATAATCGTACTCAATGCTTCACCCTAAAAGTATCTTGGTAAGTTTGCTTATGAAAGTAAACATCTCACCCTTCCCACCAAAGTCTTATTCATTCTTTTAGCCAACCCATTCAATTGTGATGTTTTTGGAGGTGATTTTTGGTGACAAATACCATGCTTTTGGCAATACTCATCGAAAAGCCCAATGTATTCTCCCTCATTATCTATTTAAATACACTTTAACTTTTTTCCAGTTTCTCTTTCAACCAATACTTGAAACAACTTGAAGGTATCTAACACTTGATCTTTCATCTTCAAGGTATAAGCCCAAAATTTTTGAGAATGGTCATCAATAAAAGTCAAAATAATATGTACCACTAAGTGACCTCATCTTTATCGGTCCACATACATCAGAATGTATTAAGTCAAGCAGTTCTGGCTTCCTTGTTGATGCGAATGATCTAAATGATGCGCGTCTTTGTTTATTGGCCAAATAATACAGACATTTCTTCAACTATGCGTTTGAAATCCCAAACAAAACATTCTTCTTAGCAAAAATAGCCAAACCCTTCTTACTCATGTGACCCAAACACTTGTGCCACAATTTTGAGGAACTATCATTTTCACAAGTGTTTATGTAACACTTGGAAATCTTGGTCTAAACCATATAAAAGTTTGAATGTTTTTTTCTTTTTGCAATAACCATTGACCCTTTTTTTAGCTTCCATTCATTACCCAAAAAGGAATTGCAATAACCTTCATTATCTATTTTTTTTCCAACAGATAACGGATTAAAGCAAAGATCTGAAATGTGCTTAACACGTTTGAGAACTAGTGTAATGTCGTTACTAGTCTCAACACAAACATCTCCTATTCCGATAGCTTTTGCTTGACTATTGTTACTATACGAACAATTGCTAAAATCACCAACCTCGTAAAAAGATCTTATCCTGATATAGCATGGGTAGAAACACCACTATCCACAACCCAATTCATCTCATCACAAGATAAATAAACATTCTTAACAACACTATCGCAAATAACAAGGAAATTATCAACAATAGCAACAATATCATTATTGTTACCTTCTCTCTTGTCGTAGTCATTGCTCTTGTTTTTGTTTTCCTTTTTCAACTTTTGGTAATGTGTTTTGATATGACCGTTTAACCTATAATTGTGGCATTCAACATTTGGCCACTTATTCGAAGCCCCACGTGACATACCACGATTACCTGGACCTCAACTTTAACTCTTCCCCTCGATTCAGTAACCAACACTTCAGAATGTGAAGGAGAACCTTGTGACTTGCACATTATCTCTTTATTCAACATACTACTTTTGGCCAAATCCATCAAGATAATACCTGTCATGCCCCTAACATATTTGTCCGGGATAGACGACATGTGAATATAAGAACTAATAAAATAAACTAAAAACTATACCAAGGTCAAGTCATAATATAACCATAATAATCAGAGCAACTACATTCGTCCCTCATTCCTATATTAAATAAAACAATATAATACATCATCATAAAATCTTAAATTTTATAAACATTAAGACCCACAACCTGGGTCGCACAAATATAATACAATAATTCCATACAATAGAAAAGACTCTCTAAGTTAATCATGTGGTCAACTCAACTCTGGGTAATCAGTCTCCGACCTCACTGGATCACTTGTAAGATGGATGGAGTAAGTTAACTAGCCCAGTAGGTAGGACAGTGTAAGTGTGCACCAGTGTACATAGATATATCACATAATATATGCACAACAACATAATATAAATATGTATATCTCATGCCATGAAATGAAATGAAATGTAATGGTCATACATCCTAAATTTTCCATCTACCTCCAACCTTATCCTGGGACGAGTGACACTTAGCCAAGCATGCGGGGTCACCAACCACACCGTTTTCAGTACTCACGGCAAACGTATATATATATATATATCTCTCATATCCACGTGGGGAACCGAGTTACGCCCCTACAGGTGTAAGACTCAAGGGCTCCGAGTTACACCCCCTGGCCCTTCCGCTGGAGAACCGAGTTACAACTCTAGTCGAGCATCTGGCTATCCCAGCCAGGCATCTACTTATCCTAAACAAGTATCCGGCTGCAGTCCAGAGAAATCTCAAAGTCTATATCCCCTATTAACGTCTCAACTCCGCATGACTAAGCTCTAATCATGTTTATATTGACTGGGGATCATCTGGTGTCAAAATCTTATTTTCTCAATTTTATCAAAACTAACATATGCAAAACGTGCCTCCACACGCTACATAAACATATGACACTCTCAGCCGATCCATACACATCATTTTCACTAGATGAAACTGCCCCAAACCCAATGCACATGATATGCCTAATCATGAAATTGAAATATCTCATATTAATTCATAATGTGCTATACTCAAGCATGAAAAAAACTTCCATAATTCACCAAATACTCATACCATCATGTTATATACGTATGTGGGAACCAACATAAGAAAAATGAATAAAAAAGGACCAATATACACAATTCCCAAGAGGGTCGCGGGTTGGGCGTAGGGAATATGCCCCCGCGGCCTGCCCAGAAATTACAATTCACTAGTAGAGGTCGCAGGATAGGCGCAGGGAGCGTGCAACCTCGACCCCCTGTGTTAAGTCCATTGTTCATTATCTTCCTTAGACGAATCCTAGCCAAAATCAACCAACCTGGTTCCAAATATGTCAATAAAACTCAACTACAGTTCACCAAATCATTTCTATGATATCCGTATAACTCAATTCAAATTTTAAATCCATCACATAATAATCCCAAACACATATATGTACATATATATACATAGTTACATATATATACATATATATATATATATAAATCTCTACGTATCACCAAAACATGCGTATATATACCAAAATGATCCCTACGACGTCTAGAACTCGAATATAAGTCCCACCTACCTCGAATCCGAAGAAAAATGAAGAAAAACGACAAATATCGATTTGGCCTCCAAACTTCAAACTCCGATTTCTCCTACCTCACTTCGAATCTCGTGAAACGAACTGTACCACGACGATCACTGCGTCGAGATCTCCCTAGATCAACCAGTCTCTGGCTCTGAATCTATCTCTTTTTTTTTTTCTTTTTTTCTCTCTCTCTTCTCTCTCTTTCTTTGCTTTCTTCTCTAGTCGGCTAAGAACAAAAAGAAAGAAAGAAAAAGAAAAAGAAGAAAAGATAGCTGGGTCTTTGGCCCAGTTTGTCCAACCTAATACCACTTCGGGCAAAACCCAACCCAATGGAATTACATAACTCAATTCAATTTAAATTAAAATACGTCATCATTCTAAAATAATACAAAAATATTTCAGTTTAAATTACCGGGTGTTATATACTCCCACCCTTATAAAAATTTTATCCTCGAAATTTATAACACACTATTCAGTCATCAAACAAATATGGGTATCTCACCTGCATTACCGACTCACATCCCAAGTGGATTCCTCGACCCCACAGTGTCACTACAACACACGAACCAACGGGATTATCTTGCCATGCTAAACTTGTTCACGCCTGTCCTTAATCTGAACAAGTAGATTCTCAATAGTCATGTCTTCCTCAATGTCTAATTCTTCCCAACTAATGACATGAGAAGGATCCAGAATATACTTCCGAAGCATAGAAATGTGGAACACATTATGAATCCGAGCTAACTGTGGAGAAAGCACCAACGATACGCCATCTCGCTAATTCTAGCAATAATCTCAAATGGTCCAATATACCTCAGCAAGAGCTTTCCATGTTTCCCAAAACGTACAACACCCTGTCTTGGTGAAATCCTCAAAAATACAAAATCACAAACCTGAAACTTCAACGGCCGCCTCTGTTTATCTGCATAACTTTTCTGTCTACTTTGGGTCGTCAAAAGCTTTTGTCAGATGACTTGAATATTCTCTGACGCTTGTCTCACCAAATCATGACCAACCATTACAGGCTCTCCAAATTCAGCCCAACACAATGGAGATCTACAAGGTCGCTCATACAAAGTTTCATAGGGAGCCATACCAATACTTGTTTGATAATTGTTATTGTACACAAATTCAACTAATGGTAAATGGCTCTCCCAATTTTTCCCAAACGTCAGCACACAAAATCTCAAAATATTCTCCAAAACCTAAATCATCCGCTTAAATTGCCCATCTGTCTGCGAATGAAACGCCATACTGAAACATAGTTGAGTTCCCAGTGCTTCTTGTAAACTCTGCCAAAACTATGCTGTGAACACTGGATCTCGGTCAGACACGATTGACTGCGGTGTGCCATACAATTGAATAATCTCTTGAATGTAGAGCTGACACCGCACCTCCATAGAATTCTTACTCTTCACTGGTAAAAAATGAGCCGACTTCATTAATCGGTCCACAATCACCTAGATAGCATTATGCCTCATTTGAGTCTTTGGCAATCCCGTTACAAAATCCATGGTCATGTGGTCCCACTTCCACTGTACCACAGGCAACGATTGTAATAACCCAACCGGCCTCTAGTGCTCGGCTTTCACTTGCTGACAAGTTAGGCAACTAGACACAAATTCCGCTACATCCCACTTCATACCGCTCCACCAGTATTATCATCCCAAATCCTTATACATCTTGGTTCATCCAGGATGCACAGCAAACCTCGAATGATGAAATTTCTAAAGTACCTATTCTCTAATTCCATCCATATCAAGCACAAAAATCTTATCTCTAAGTTTCGGATGTCCTTCTATAGATAGACTCCAGCCCTTTGCTTCTTGTCCTAAAAACAAATAACACTTCATATTTTGATAATACTGGTCCCTCTGCTGAGCCTCAATCACCCGTGTTAATAACATCGGTACCACTTGTAAATAATTCACACTGGAGTATGTAATGCCCTCTTTATCATTTTCTTCCTACCAAAATTCAAACTCACCAACGTCTTCCTGAAGACGCCACTGAGAATGAATCATTGCTGCCGTCAAATTTTGTGATTTCCTACTCAAAGCATCAGCCACCACATTAGTTTTTCCTGGATGGTACTGAAGGTCAAAATCGTAATCCTCCAAGTACTCCATCCACCTCCTCTGTCTCATATTCAAATCACGTTGAGTGAACAAGTACTTCAAACTCTTGTGATCTGAATACACATTAAATCTTTCACTAAACAAATAATGCTACCACGTCTTCAAAGCAAAAACCACCGCGGCCAACTTCAAGTTATGCGTAAGGTAATTCTTCTCATGCAGCTTCAACTACCTGGACCCATACACCACCACTTGATTATTTTGCATCAGCACACATCCCAAACTTTCACGTGAATTATCATAATACACTGAATATCGCTCTCTATGTTCAGGTATTATCAATACTGGAGCTTCTGTCAACATTCTTTTCAGTTCATTGAAAGCATATTCACATACATCATCCTATTCAAACTTCGCCCCTGTCTGAGTCAACTGAGTCAATGGGCTCGCCAACCGAGAAAAATCCTGAATAAAACGGTGGTAATAACCTGCCAAACCCAAAAAACTATAGATTTCAAAAATAGATATCAGTCACTCCCAATCTAACATAACTGAAACCTTAGACGGATCCACTGCAATTTCTTGACCAGAAATTACATGACCCAAAAACTTCACCTCAAACAACCAAAATTTGCATTTACTTAACTTAGTATATAATTTGTGGTCCCGAGGTGTCTGCAATACCACCCTTAAATTTTGCTCATGTTCATGCTCATCACGAGAATAAATCAAAATGTCATCGATGAATACTACCACGAACCAATCCAAAAATAGTTGAAAACCCTATTCATCAAATCCATAAATACCGCAAGAGCATTCGTCAACCCGAACGGCATAACCACAAACTCAAAGTGACCATACCGAGTATGAAATCCGGTCTTGAAAATATCTTCCTCATAAATCCTCAACTGATGGTATCATAACTAAAGATCAATCTTGGAAAAACAAGCCAAACCCTTCAACTGGTCAAATAAATCATCTATCTTGGACAATGGATACTTATTCTTGATTGTTACAAATTCAGTAATGGGTAATCCACACACAATCTCAAGGTCTTATCTTTCTTCTTCGCAAAAATTGCTGATGCTCCCCATGGTGATGTACTAAGTTGAATAAAATCTAGAGAATACAAATCATTTAACTGCACCCTCAACTCCTTTAATTCTGCTGGTGCCATGCGATACGGTGTCACCGAAATAAGCGCCACCCCCGGTACAAGGTCTATACAAAATTTTACCTCATTTTGTGGAAGTAGCTCCAACAATTCATTCGAAAATACATCTTCATACTCACAGACAATCCTCGGTAGGAAGTGTCTGGAGTCCTTCTCATTGAATCTCAAACTGGCAAGTAACCCCAAAAACTTTCTAACATACCTTGTATCAAGTAATGGGGAGGGCAACATTGCTTTTGCCTCACCCTGAATCTTTACTATGGTGCCATCTAGTAGAATAGCTTTCACCAACTTACGATGACAATCAATCGTCACCCGGTAAGTGGACAGCCAATCTATTCCCAAAATTACATCAAGCTCTTTCATCTTCAACACTCTTAAGTGGATCTATAGCTGAATATCCCCCAACTGCAGAGCACAATCTTTACAAATCTATTTCACCGATAAACTACTATCCACTGGAGAATCTACACACATTGGCTCTTTAAGCTTCTCTGAAGTTAACCCCAAAGTCTTAACACATGCATGTGAGATGAAAGAATGTGATGCGTCAGTATCAAACAAAATATGCACCCAAGTGCTAAACAAAAAAAAGTATCGCGTATCACAGAAGTGTCAGGTACATCATCCCGCAATGCAAGTGCGTAGGCACGTCCCTGAGTTCACTGACTACTGGAACTACCATCTCCCCTGGATTTACCTTTCTGACCACTATCACCACCACGCGGCTGTTGGAATTATTGAATTTGTGGTACTGTTACTGCATCGGTGGTGTAGGAATTATAGGAAACTGCTGCGTCTGATATGAACCCACCTGTTGAGTGCCTGGTTCAACATTCCCTTGTGACATCTCTACAAATGGGTAATTTGCTTGCACATGCCCTAGCTGATGACATCTGTAACATAATCTCTACCTGAATTGATCTTAGAATCCCCCTCTTTGCAAAGACTAAAACTATTGTTGCCCCCGGCCACCAGATGACCCTGAACTTGAACCCGAACCAGAACTGTTCCTCTGGTATGAAAATTCTTGCTGCCTTTGGAACCTCATCCTGGAAGTCCCTACCTTTTCTTTTCATTTCCTTTGTCTTTCTCCTAACCCAAAACCATAATCCTGGACTTGTCCTTGTCCTTAACTTATCCTGGCCTTAGATCAAAAATCAATGGCATCTCTCTCCACCGTAAGAACTGCCACCACTACTCCAGAATAAGTGGGAAGTCTCATCCCAATAATCTGCCTCCTAATGTTCATATTCAATCCCCATTCAAAGTTTCTCGCCTTAGTATTATCATCTGGCAAGTACTGTGGGGTGAATCGTGATAATTTCGCAAATTTCGGCTCATATTGTTGGACTGTCATACTCCCTTGCTCCAATGCCAAAAATTCTTAGACTTTCATTTCCCTCATCATCGAATGAAAAAACCTTTCAAGAAATGCTACCTTAAACTCTACCCATATCAAAGCATAGATATCCACCGTTCCCCGATACGACCTTCACCAGTGAACAACACTTCCTTGGAATTGGCGTGCCACCACCTTGATTCTTACTTCATCTTCTTCTACTCCCAGAGCCTCCATCATCTCTATAATCTCTTCTAACCATCTTTTTCCCTCCATTGGTTCACCTTCACCATTAAACTTAGGCAGATCATGCTTCTTAAACTGATTGATAATCTGCATTATTTGTGTATTATCCGGCGCAGGAGCAGCTGCTTGTACAGGAGCAGTTGCCGCAGTCGGTATACCCAACCCTTGCATTTGGGCCCACTGAGCCACCATAAACTGCATCATCTACTCATATGTCGGCTGTGAAACCCCACTGTCTGCCAATGGTACTTCATGGTACCTTCTTTGCTCTTCCTCCATGGGATCTTAACCACCGGTCTGACTCCACTGTATTCTACTCCTTCCACGTTCACGTCCAAACATTCTATAAAAATACATTCACCATTAGCTCCAATATTTTCAATAAAACTAAATAATCAATTTATCACAAAGGAAACGTCTAGGCCATACTACCCAACACCCAAATAATCGTAACCTAAAGCTCTGATACCATATTGTCACGCCCCTAACATATTTGTTTGGGACGGACGGCATGAGAATATAGGAACTAATAAAATAAACCAAAAATTGTACCAATGTCAAGTCATAATATAACTACGATAATCAGAGCAACTACATTCGTCATTCATTCCTATATTAAATAAAATAATATAATACATCGTCATAAAATCTTAAATCTCATAAACATTGGGACCATAACTCGGGTCGCACAAATACGATACAATAATCCCATACAATAGAAAATATTCTTTAAGTCAATCCAATAGTCAACTCAACTCCGGATGATCACTCATTGGCCTCGCTTGATCACCTGTAATATGGATGGGGTAAGCTAACTAGCCCAGTAGTTAGGATAGTGCAAGTGTGCATCGGTGTACCTATATATATATATCACATAATATATGCACAACAACATAATACAAATATGCATATCTCACGCCATGAAATGAAATGAAATGCAATGGCCATGAATCTTAAATTCTCCATCTATCTTCAACCTTATCTTGGAACGAGTGACACTTAGCCAAGCACGTCGGTGACCAACCACACCATTTTCAGCGCTCACGGCAAACGCATATATATATCTCATATTCATGGGGGGAACCGAGTTACACCCCCATAGGTGTAAGACTCAGATGCTCCGAGTTACACTCCATGACCCTTCTACTAGAGAACCAAGTTACACCTCTAGTCGAGCATCCGCCTATCCCAGGCAGGTATCTGCTAATCCCAAGTAGGTATCTGGCTGCAGTTCGGAGAAATCTTAAAGTCTATATCCCCTATTAACGTCCCAACTCCGCATGACTAAGTTCTAGTCAAGTTTATATTGACTGGAGATCATCCAGTGTTATCAAAATCCTATTTTCTCAATTTTATCAAAACTAACATATATAATGCGTGCCTCTGCATGCCACATAAACATATGACACTCTTGGCTGATCCATACACATCACTTCCACCAGATGAAACTGCCCCAAACCCATTGCACATGATATGCCTAATCATTAAATTGAAATATCTCAAATTAATTCATAATGTGCTATACTCAAGCATGAATAAAAACTCCCATAATTCACCAAATACTCATACCATCATGTTCTACACGTATGTGGGAACCAACCCAAGAAAATTTAACCAAAAATGACCAATATACACAATTCCCGAGAGGGTTGCGGGATGGACGCAGGGAGCATGCCCCCGCGGCCTGCCCAGAAATTACATTTCACCAGTAGGGGTCACAGGCTAGGTGCGGAGAGTGCGCAGCCTCGACCCCCTGTGTTAAGTCCACTGTTCATCGTCTTCCTCAGACGAATCCCAGCCAAAATCAATCAACTCGGTTCCAAATATGTCAATAAAACTCAACTACAATTCACCAAATCATTTTTACAATATCCGTGTATCTCAATTCAAATTTTGGGTCCACCACATACCAATCCCAAACACATATATGTACCTATATATACACAACTACATATATATACATATATATATACAAATCTCTTCATATCACCAAAACATGCATATATATATATCAAAATGATCCTTACGACGTCTAGAATATGAATATAAGTCCCACCTACCTCAAATCTGTAGAAAAATGAAGAAAAACGAAAAAGATCAGTTTGGGTTCCAAACTTCAAACTTTGATTTTTCCCACCTCGTTTCGAATCTTGCGAAACGAACTGCACCACGACAATCACCGCGTCGAGATCTTTTTAGATCGACCAATCTCTGGCTTCGAATCTCTCTTTCTCTTATCTCGTTTCTCTCTATCTCATTCTGCTTTCTTCTCTAGTCGACTGAGAACAAAAGGAAATGAATAAAGAAAAAAAAAAAAAAAAAAGAAAAGAAACCAACCCAATACCACTTCGGTCTAAACCCAACGCAATGGAATTACTATAACTCAATTCAGTTAAAATTAAAATACATCATCATTCCAAAATAATACAAAAATATTCCAATTAAATTACCGGGTGTTACAATACCATTTGGAGCAGAGTTAAATAATGATGTTTTAAACGTCTCCTAAATACTTGGCAAAGTACCAAGAAGCCACAACCCCTGAATCTCATCATCAAAGCTAGAGTTCATCGTGGCCAAATGATTAATCATTCCTTGAAAAGTATTCAAGTGGTCAGTCATCAGTGAACTATCTTGATACCTCAAAGGCATCATTTGCTTGATTAGAAATAATTTATTATTTCTCGTCATCCTTACATACAATTGTTCAAGTTTGGACCAAAGAATATAAGCATGAACTTCCGATCTCACGTGATTTAAGACATTATCATCCACCCATCGATGAATATCATCACATATTTGTCTATGCAACAAAGTCCACTCTTCCTTACTTTTACCCTCGGGTTTTTCTAGTAAAGAACATTAGTGAGTGAAAACCTTTGACATAAAGTAAATCCTCCATTTTTTTCTTCCAAACATGATAATTCGAACTATTCAAGTTCACCATTTTAGTTGTGTTAGTCTCTATGTTTGCACCCAAATCAAAACCAAGAGCTCTAATACCACTTTTGTTGGGAGAGCGATACAATAGAAGCTAAATAAACAACTCGCCCAATAACTAAGTGCAAATCACAAGAGAACAATAAAGAGCTAGAGAATCCATAACATACAATAATTTAACGTGGGAAAAAACCTCTCCAATGAGAAAAGTACATAAGGCAACACGCCCAAATCACCTCCACTATGTTTAATAATCGGTGCAATCAATGAGTTCTCTCTAGATATATCTATAGGTATACATCACTATACTTTCAACAACTATTCTCAAGAAAGAAGTCGTAGTAACAATAAAGAACAACAAGAACAAAGTGAGAAAAAATACTCTCCAAAAATAGCAGTCCTGGTTTTGTTCAAAACAGACCAATCTAATGACCTCCATTTCCAATCTCCACCATTTAGATTGTGGAAAAATGAGTTCCAAACAAGATATCCGAAAATCAACTCGATCAAACTATACAATCTTTCTAAATCTCTGTTTGATGAAAACTGGACAGCGATAAAACTTTTTAAATTTCTATTTTTTTCCTCACTATTTGCCATTTGAAGCATCGGCGGTTAACAAGACAGTTAGAATGATTAGAATTAGCTGCTAAAATTTCTGGTTTTGAAGGGGCTTTTGATGATGATGCCTCGATAGAATTGATCTCAGAATTTACACTCCCTTGATTAAGAAGAATGCCACGATTTATGGACCTAAAAACTCCCTTAGGAGGCTTTTTTAATTACTTCTCAACTTTAGTTGCAAGCTTAAACACACCGTTAAAAGTCCAATAAGGTTACAATTGTACCATGTCACAAATTTTAGTGTATAACTTGCCAAGATAACAGGCTAGGGTCTGCTCATCAGGATCTACAACATCACATCACAACATTAGATACTCAAATTTAGTAGCATAATCTTCAACAAATAATTCTTTTAGTTTAAAATTTTGAAACTTAAGAAAAGTATCTTGTTTGTAATTATATGGAAGAAATTTCTTTTTGAGTATCCTTCATTCGAGTCCTACTTGGCGTGCAAAAAAAATCTTTCATATCATTTTTTTATATATTAATTTGACTTTTCCTTTCATGTGCTTTCTATTTCTTAAGATGTTCCCACCAAATTAATGAATTAATCAGGCTAAATTTTGGGATATCCACTTTAATGTTGAATTTTGGGATATCCACTTTAATGTTGAAACTCGTGGTTCCTTTAGAACGAATGGATTCGAGACCATGACGATAATAAAAATGATTGGCAATATCTTTCTCATCATGTGAACTTTCTTCATCTGATTCATGATTTGGGATTTCATCTCTCAAAGTTTGATGACGCACTAATTATTGTTGAAGTTGTTGCACTTTTCTTCGCAATTCGTCAGTCTCAACCTTAAGAAGATTTTGTTTATGATTTGGCCCTCAACCATGACCTCGATTAGCCATAACAACTTTGGCTCTAATACCAATTAATATCGAAAAAAAAAAACGAACAAATAATAACAACTAAACACCCAAAGAATCCACCTAAGGAACATAGCTTTAGTGATCACCACTCGTAAACAATCTCCTAAGATACAAAGCATGACATGTTGACCACTTAAAGAAAAAAGCTTAGAGATATAGAACACTCAAAGAAAAAATGCTCTTCTCCAAACAAGCTAAAGATTGATTTTTTCAATTCAACCTTAACAATCTGAAAATACGTTACTTAAACTTGGAATACCCCTCCAAGAATAGGAAAAGACTTAGAAAAAGTAAATTCATAGATGAATAAGAAAATGATTGATCAATTGAGCTTAAATCAGAAGAGTATTTGAATATCATCTTGATGTATTTGGATATGGGATTGATTTATTAGAGTATTTGAATATCTAATAAGTGTCTTCGAATATTATCCTAAAAGACTAATTGATATATTTGAATATAATGAAGGAGCATCTTGACATGTTGAGAGGGTATTCTACTGTTGTTGATAAAGATCTCCTATTTCAATTTTGGAGATAATAAAGGGTAAATCTTATTATTTTGCATTTTATACCTTTTTTGAAAAAAAAAAATTATATAATAGATAAATTTAAAAGTGGAATGCATTTGATATTTTTTTTCTTTATTTTGCTAAGTTCAATTTTTAAGTGGTCATTTTAAAAGAAATTTATGAAGAGCTTACTTTAAAAGAATTTTTGTTTTGATATGATAGATGATAAATTTTATTGAGATAATTTTTACTCTCCATTGCATTAGTCTAAAAGAAGAAGTAACAATTACATTAGGGTAAGGATTACCCTTATTATAGGAATAAATTGTTACTAATGGAGAAGGTTGGTATCAGTGAGTAATGTAAAAATTATATACTTTTCTCATTACCCGGTAAAAAGTTCTCTCTCAATTAACTTATACCCTTTCAAAATCTTTAGCAATCCGAACTTAATAAAATTATTACCGAGTAATATTTATTATCTTAATTTAAACATAAATATTGTTAACTTGTTACTTCTTAACTATTACTGATACAACAATTACCCCTATAATTTTTTACCTTTAAATTTTATTTCGTACCAAACATTCATAAAACGAAGAAAATAGTAAATTATAGTTTGTATTTTGAAACTTTTGGTCACGAAAATTCGTTAATAAATTTTATGTTAAATGAGTTACGTAATATCTATTGATAGGTTATCTAACAATTCAACTAAAAATTATTTAGCAAATAGTTCATATTTTAATAATTTAAATTTTTATGCCTTTAATTACTATAATTAAAAATTTTAATCATGAAATAAAATCTTATCAAAAAACCAAAAAAAAAAAAAATACAAAAAATAATTACATAAAAAAATTAATGGACTATTTTGCTGCATAACTATGTTTTGTAGTCACTGACTTGATTCATGAAGAAGTGTAATGTTTACTATTTATAGGGTAACTAAAATGTACCATTATTAAAAAATAAATGAAATTAAATTTAAAATAGGAAGGCTAATAGTAAAAGCAATGTCATTTTGGGTACAATTCTAATGGTCCAAACACAATGATTAATTTTTTAACTTAAAAAATTTGTAAATGTGTTCAAATAAGTCAACAATTCAGATCAAATTTGTCATTGAACTGACATCAAATTTAATATTTGCTCTCAAATTCTTAAACTTACTGGCGTGAGATATTTTGTGAGCAAGTCGAATTTTATCTAATAATAAAATATCAAAAATACTATAGGCATACAATTCCAGTATTAAATGTTTATATTCAACTACTATCATGACTTAACTTCCTTCTCTTTATTAATTAGATGTTTATTCAGTTTTGCCCAATTTGTTATCTCCTTCTTTTGTTATTGCTAATATTCCTACTAATATTTAAGTTATTTTTCTTTTTCTACGTACCATTTCTTAAACACTTTTGTTTCGTTCTCTTTCCATGTCATTTTTAAAGTTAGTCAAAAATTATCTTTAAAAAAAAAAAATTGGGCAAACTTCATGTGCCTATATGGAGTCTAATAACTTTTTATTGAAATAAAAAAATCCAACAGATGAACTACAAAATTTTTTGGGAAAACCCTACTATCTCAAAATGAATATTTAACTCTTAATTAAGTGTTGGTAAACTAAAAAAGTAATTTTTTTTTACTTTTTTTTTTGTAACTTTTGTCTTAGTGCTGCTGTTTATCACTTTTGAAAAAACGTTATGTATTTAGTAAAAATTTATAAAAATTAGAGAAAGTTGAAAAATGTTGAAGATTTTTTTTTTTTTTTTTTGGTGAAGAATGTTAAAGAAAATTGAAAGAAGTTATGTTGAAGCTGATTTTTCGAGGATCCAAGATTTGACGGCCCATCAGGTCAACTCGAATTTGGTGAAGCAAACCTGTGCACCAAGAACACCAGTGTGGTGTCTGTCAAAGAGCCTCTGACGCTCAACTTAATGGGAGAATTGTTCTGAATACAATCCGACAGAGTACCGGTAGGGTAAAAATTGCGTACCTGTCTCAGCAAAATCCTCATCTATTTATAATGGTTCATTGGGGTTTGGAGATAAGTGCCAATCGGTGCGTGCCTCGGATTTTTTGTGGAATTTTCCTTATCTTCATGATGAGATTTGTTCGAATCCCGTTATGTTAGGAACACTTTCTTTAATAGAACATTCTAAATCCTGCAATTGTAGCATAGATCGCAGAGTAGTTATGCTCACAGGGTGCCTAACGTGGAAATTAAGCTTGGAGCTTCTAACTTATCGAGCTCCGGCTCAATGTGCAGTAGTCGGGAGCTCTGACCAGGAGGCAAGACTGGAGTTTGGAGCAGTCGGGTCGTTGTCGAGATCGGAAGAGTCCGATCCATGACGTCATTAGAGCTCAGTTTAAGGGCATTTTTGAGATTGTACTTGGGCTCGAGAATTTCTCTCCACCAGATGCCCCCAGTCCTCAGCTCTGCAAGCAGGGTTGAGGACTTAGGTAGTTGAGCCACTCTTGAGCTGCATGCGCATTTATTACTCCATCGTCTTTCATCATTGCACACTATGGCTGGACTCCGTGTCGATCGGTATTCTTGTTACATTCCCGTAAAATATATAGGCTGTCATTTAAGGGTTTCTTGGCACGCGCCATGTGTCTTGATCTCCCTTGCAAAATTTACAAAAGGCATTATTGTTCTTTGCTCACTGGTTTTGGGTTTCCTTTCGCAGTCTTCTTTGTTAGCCGTATGAACTAACTCTAACGTTCTCTTCTCACCTTCTGAAGCTTATCAGAGTTGCTCTTTATCTTCTAGTACGCATTTGCTTTCCCTAAGTATATGCTTCATTTTTTTCATCGGTGTTTGTGGCATTATTAGAGAGAACGTCGCCTTCCTGACACTTTAGAGTTCATTTTCAATTCTGACTTCCTTAGGTTAGTAGTCACATTGTTAATATTTGAGTATTATTCTTCTAGGGTTTATCCTTCTAGTATCCTTGTTGCGATGGCTCCTCATTGAAAATTAGTATTATCTTCGGATAGTGATGATTCCACAGCAAGTAATCTCGGTCCCGTTGGAACAAATCCTCACGACATAGCATACGACTTAACCATGGATAACCTTGATTCTTCACCCAAGGCCTATCTGAGATGGGACTCAGTTGATCTTGATTATGCTAGGATCCCCTCTATAGTCGATAAACCTCGATTAAAGAAAGTACTGAAATCTTTCCAGCTGCCTAGGAATTTAGCTTACCGATGGCCCAGGCCAGATGACACAGTGTGCTCCCCTATCATGCCCGAGGTAGTTACAGTCTACGAGGCCATACTTTCTAGTAGGCTTAGGTTCCTTTTGGCTAGTCCAATCGAGGAGATTCTCAGTCGGCTCGGTATCAATCCAGCCCAACTTACTCCCAATGGCTGGAAGATTCTGGTAGGATGCTGCATAATATGGAAGGTCGCAATGAACAAGCACGTCACTGCCGACAAATTCTTATACGACTACAAAATCATTGAGACTGGTCGAGATTGGTAATACTTCGCTGCTCGCCCAAAGAAATTTAATCTGGTCACCGGCTATCCCTATTTCATTAAGCATTGAAAGGACTACTTCTTCTTTCTTTACGATGAGGGATGGGAGTTTTGTCGCTGGAAGACTGAGGAGGATAAGCAAGTTCGTTGCCCTTTATTTTGGGGTCGTCCATCTGAAGAGGCTAAGAAAACCTTTCTTGTTATTTTTTCATGCCTAGTCTCTCTGGGCTTACCTTCTGATACTCCATTCTCCCTCATCATTTTTCTTCCCTTTCAGTTTGAGCTCAGCCCAAGCTCTCTAAGAAATAGCTTGAGCATATCAAATCGGTTGAGGAATTTCCCTTGCACCATCATTCATTTCTCTTCTCGGCCGAAACTCCGGCTGAGCATATGCTTAGTCCTGAGCCATCGATATAAGCTCTCGAATTTGAACGTGAGAGAAGTGACTCTTTAGATTTGTTTTGATATTCTCTATCCATATAATTTGACTAACGTATATCTATGCATGCTTTGCAGCTTCCAATTTAGCCATTGCCAATTTTCCTTCCCCAGAAGCCATGAAATTCAATAAAGATAAATTTAAAAATTTGGGGAGAAAGGTGCCGTTCGAGTCTGACTCTAAGCAGCGCAAGAAACAGAGGATGGAAGAACCTATTACATTCTAGGAATGGGCCGATCCTTAGGATAAGTGACCGATCTCAAGCATGATCATTAGAGGGTCGGCCTCTTCTCCCGCCATTGCTACCAGAGCTGCCCTCGAAGTTTCCCTTCCTCCTTCTTCTAGTTAAGATACGCAGGTTGAAAGTGCGGGAGTTACTGTCTCCCCTCATATTAGGCCCCCTTATAACGTTTTGGATGATAGGGCTTTGGTAGTAATGAGGATGGGAGAAGTCGTAACCTCAGTTGACTTCGAGTGGATTCGAGATCTAGACCATACTAAGCTCACTAGGGGTATAGCCCATAATCTGGCCCAGGTAAATTTTTTTTTACTACTCGAATTCACGGGCATCTCTGTTTTTATTAATTTCTCATTACGTTTTTATTATTCCAAACCATATTCTTTGTTTTTGATCTTGGAATCCGGTACTTAGAAAGTACCTATAAGTTTTCAGTGGAGCTCACAAAGAATGAGTTCCTCGCCAAAAGGGTGGCCGAGTTGGAGACAAAATTGGAACAGACCAAGACGAAGGTCAAGGTCTGCGAGCTTGACTTGGAGTAGACCGTCAAGGCTTGGGATGAGGTGTTTACCCTGTTGGCTACGAAAACTGCCCTCAAAGAACCAACCTTCGAGCTCGCCGCCGATAGGGATAAACAACTAGAAAAGCTCTGGGGTCAGATCGAAGATGAAAAAGCCAAGGCTATAGAAAAGTTCAAAGAAGGAGCCAGTGCCTAAGCCTGACTGGTAGAGACCTATGTCGATGGGTTCAATGAAGCCGAAAAGGAGATCCAAGAGTTATTTCTTGACTTGGATCTCTTATACATCGTGACCTTGGGCTAGCTGAATCCAGACCCCTCTTCCCGGAGCCCAGATAACGACGGTAGCGGTGAAGATGTCGATTTTTAAGGATTTTTTTCCTTTTTCATCGTTTTTTTTTTTTTTTTGTAACTCAAACATTTCTCTGCAATGAATGAACATAATTTCTGTTGCCCATTTATACCTATTGTTTGTAGTATTCATTGTCATTGTTATCAAGAGTTTGTTTAATTTATAATTGCCATAAGAGGCCTAAGCCGTGCGCCTTTAAGATAATTTGAACTAACTTAGTCAGTTGACATGCGCTTGAGGGGACACTGTTCGTTATCATAGCATCTTCTTATAAAGTTGCTAAAAATAAATTTAATTTCCAAGTATTTAATGGGAATTGTCCATACCTTGATTACTAGGGGTGACGGCAGTGGCTATGCCTATGTTGCTTTTCTGCCCAGGCTATCTATAAAGGCTCCTCGCATGGCTAAGATCGAGCTTGGGCCAATTAGGCTCGGTCAAGTCATTAGCTATAAGCCACGACCTCTTAGGCTATGTGGATTTAGGGGCCTTGCCTTTTATGGTTGGCTATTCCTGAATTGGTGGCGTTGCTATGGGTTCGTTAAATTCTTTGGCCTAGCCAGATTTTTTTTTTTTTTTGGCTAACTGATCTCGTGGGCTGATTGAGCCGTCAACCGATTCCCTTAGCTCTCATGGATTAGCTAAGCTACCGATCGATCTCTTAGACTCTTTTAGCTTAGTGGATGCTTCCTTCGTGTCGACCAATCTCCTTGATCAGCCGAGCTGTCGATTGGTCCCTTAGGCTCTCTAAGCCTAGCGACTCTTTCTTTGTGTTGACTGATCTCGTAGATCGGCTGAGCTGTTAATTGGTCCCTTAGGCTCTCTAAGCCTGGCAGACTCTTTCTTCGTACCGACCAATCTCCTGGATTGGTCGAGCTGTTGATTGGTCTCTTAGGTTTTCTCAGCCTAGCAGACTCTTTCTTTCGTGGCAACCGATCTCATGGATCAGCCGAGCTGTCGATTGGTCCCTTAGGCTCTCTAAGCCTAGCGGATTCTTTTTTCGTGCCGACCGATATCATGGATCAGCCAAGCTATCGATCGATCCCTTAGGCTCTCTTAGCCTAGCAGACTCTTTCTTCGTGCCGACCGATTTAATGGATTGGCAGAGCTGTCGATAAGTCTTTTTGGCTTTCTTAGCTTAGCGAACTATTTTTTTGTGTTGACTGATCTCATGGATCGACTGAACTGTTGATCGGTCTTTTTGGCTCTCTTAACCTAGCGGACTCTTTCTTTGTGCTGACCGATCTCGTAGATCAGCTGAGCTGTTGATTGGTCTCTTAGGCTCTCTTAGCTTAACAGACTCTTTCTTCATGCCAACCGATCTCATGGATTGGTCAAACTGTCGATTAGTCCCTTAGACTCTCTTAGCCTTGTAGACTTTTTCTTCGTACTAACCGATCTCGTGAGATTGGTCGAGCTGTCGATTGGTCTTTTAGGCTCTCTTAGCCTAGTGGACTCTTTAGTAACTAGGTTTGGATTATCTGCAAGCATTTATATTTTTGGAGGATTAATACGAGTCAAGAAATGATTTCAAAGCAATAAGTCCCTTGCTCGTAAAAGTCATAAAACTCCACATACAATCATGTTTAGCAAACTTAAACGTAAAAATTGCTTAACAAAATTAGACATAATAAACTTTTAGGTGATCGCCATGCTAAGGGTGAGGTAGAGTCTTCCCATTAATGCCTTTCAGCCAATACGTCCCTTTCCTAGTAAATAAGCTTACAACGTAAGGCCCTTCCCAGTTGGGCCTAAGCTTTCCTTCCCGAGCATCTTTAGTTGGCTGGTTGACCCTCTTAAGGACTAAATCACCAACCTTCAAATTTCTGGTCTAAACCCTCCTGTTGTAGTATTACTTTGCCTTCTATTGGTAGGCTGCCATCTTCACCACTGCGTGTAGCCGCTTTTCTTCAAGCAAATCTATCTCTTCCTCCAAAGTCTCTTCACTAGCTTTCAGATCGAAGAATTCGACTATCAAGCAGGAAAGACCAATCTCTACTGGTATAACTACCTCTATGCCAAAGGCAAGGGAGAAGGAGGTGTGGCTAGTAGGAGTCTGCTCCGTGGTCTTGTAGGCCCATAGTATATTTGGTAGCTCGTCCACCCATAATCCTTTCGCCTTCTCCAGCTTGGTCTTGATAATATTTAGGAGGGCTTTATTAGTTGTTTCTACTTGACTGTTTGCCTGCGGATGCTCTGGGAAAGAATAATGGTGGCTAATACTCAACTGTTTACAGAGCTCGTTGAACTGTTGACCTTTAAATTGTTTTTTATTGTCAATCACCACCACTCTTGGTATCCCAAACCTGTAGACAATTCCTTGCCAAATGAATCTTCTCATGTTTTGCTCTGTGATATTTGGCAAGGCTTTGCCTTGACCCATTTGGTGAAGTAGTCGATCGCTACAACAACAAACTTTCTCTACCATTTGCTTGGGGGAGAGGCCCCACAATGTCAATGCCCCATTGAACAAAGGGCCAGGGGCTTTGGATTAGTGTTAATTCCTGCGTCGACAACCTCGAGATATTGAAAAATCTCTGGCGTTTATCATATCTCCCTACTAGAGATTGGGCGTCTTTTTCTATGGTCAGCCAGTAGTACTAGCTCGTAGAACCTTCTTTGCCAACAACGTCCAGCCAGAATGGTTTCTGTAAATGCCTTTATAGATCTCCTTGAGGATATACTTGGCCTCTCCTTCATTCGTGCATCGTAGCAATAGCATAGTGTGACCTCTTCTATGTAACACATCACTAATCAGCACATACTTCATGGCCCGGTACTTGATCATTCTTTGCTCATTCAGCTCTGTAGGTAAATTCTCTCCGGCTAGATACTCTTTTATAGGTATAGCCAGACTGTCTCTACTTCAATTTGCAACACTATAGTCGACTGAGTGCTTGGTGTATCAAGAGTTTCCACGGGCACATCAGGATCTTGCTTTTTGGACGACGCTATTCTCACTAGCCGATCTGCCTCTTCGTTATCTTCTCTAGGCACTCTCTCTAGTACAACGTCGAGGAATTTTCCAATCAAATTACGAGCGATCTCGCAGTACTCTGCCATCCGATTTCCTCTGGCTTCATATTTTTCCCCTACTTACTTAACTATAAGTTGGGAGTCACTACGTATAACGACCTATTCAACTCCCATTCTCCTCGCTATTTGTAATCCAGCAATCAGGGCTTCGTATTCTGCCTTATTGTTTGGGGTGGGGAAGTTAAATTGAAGCACGTATTTAACTTTATGCTTTTTGGGAGACACCAGCACAAGGCTCGCTTCACCAGTTTATTGAGTTGATGACCCGTCAACATTCAAAATCCAGGTCTGAGGTGGATCTCTTTCCTCATACTGCTCTGTTGGCACCATCGTGAATTATGCTATAAAGTCAGCAGCTGCTTGGCCTTTCATCCCCACCCGAGGCCTATATTGTATGTTGAACTGGCTTAGCTCGATCGACCACTTGACCAATCTTCCTAATATTTCTGGCTTATGAAACACAACTTTTAGTGGCTGGTCCGTCAGCACAATAATAGTGTGGGCTTGGAAATAAGCCCTTAATCGCTGAGCTATATTGACTAAAGCAAAGGCTAACAGCTCCATCTTCGGGTATCTTTGTTCTACACCACGCAGCGCTCTGCTAGTATGATACACCGGCTTCTATGCTTCTCATTCTTCTTTAATAAAAGCTGAGCTAACAGCGGTGGGGGATACTGCCAAATACAAGTGTAGCTACTTCCCCATAATAGTCCTGCTGAATAGGGGAATGCCCCCAAATACTTCTTCAGCTGTTGGAAAGCCTTTTCACATTCTTCATTCCACTCGAAAGCCTTTCTCAAGGTTTTGAAAAAAGGGAGCCACTTATTCAATGACCTCGATGTGAATATGTTAAGAACTGCAATCCGTCATGCGAAGCTTTGTACTTCCTTGGTTAGTCTGGGAGAATGCATTTCCAAAATTACCCGAACCTTCTCCGGATTAGTTTTGATGCCTCGACTGGACACCATAAACCCAAGGAACTTTTCAAAGGCCACGCCAAATGCACACTTAGCTAGATTTAACTTCATTCCAAACTTATGTAGTGTGCCGAATGTTTCCTCTAGGTCTGGTCACATGATTAGAAGCCTCTTTACTTTTCACCAACATATCATCAACCTACACTTCTACATTACGCTCAATCTGTGCCCTGAACATTAGGTTAACTAGCCTCTGGTAGGTGGCCCCTGCGTTCTTCAAGTCGAAGGGCATGACTTCGTAGCAGTAAAGGCCTCGGTCTGTGATAAAGGCCATGTGTTCTCGGTCATGCTTTGCCATCCGTATTTGATTGTAACCTGAAAAAGCCTCCATCAAGGAAAGTACCTGGTATCCAGTCGTCGAGTTCACGAGCAAGTCTATCGCGAAAGAGTGGAAAGCTATCTTCGGGGCATGCCTTATTCAAGTCTGTGAAGTCCATACACATCCTCCATTTCCCACTAGACTTCTTAACCATCACCACGTTAGAGAGCCAAGTCGGATGCTGCACTTCCTTGATGAATTTGGCTTGGAGAAGCTCATCTACTTTCTCTGCTATGGCCTCGTTCCGATCTGGGGTAAAGATTTTTTTTTTTTTTTGTTTCACCGGCTTCATTTCTGGGAAAATGTTAAGATAATAAGCCATGACTCTAGTGTCGATGCCCGGCATCTCTTTATGAGTTCAAGCGAATACATCAGAATTTTACCTTAGGAAATTCTTGAGCTCTTCCTTCAGTGTCTCCGGGGCTGATGTTCCGATCTTTACTTTTCGCTCGAGCTCTGGTTTGCCCACTACTACCTCTTCTAGATCATTGCTGGGCTCCCATTTTCTTACTTCTTTTTCTTCACGAACTTCTAGTCCATCAACTATCATGGTCTCTCGACTGACCTCGCCCTTCAAGGATAAGACATAGTACTTTCTGGCAGTCTTCTGATTCTTTTTCACGCAACCTATACCATTATCAGTGGGAAACTTAAGGTAAAGGTGATAAGTCGATATCACAGCCTTAAACTGGTTTAATACACTCATCTCCAGGATTACATTGTACGCCAAAGGGGGGTCAACTACCAAGAATGTCACCATTTTAATGGCTTGAGTGGGCTTGGTACCCAAAGTAACGGGCAGGGTGATTAACCCCAAAGGCTCCACACGATCTCCTGCAAATCCTATCAGAGGAAAGCTGACCGAGGGCAGCTTGTCCTTCCCGATGTTCATCTTATCGAATGCTTCCCAATACAGGATATCAGCCGAGCTTCCACTATCTACCAAGATCCTGTAGATCCAGAAATTAGCTACGACAACCAATATCACTAATGGATCATCATGGCGATGGCTCAGTTCCCGAGTTTCTTTTTCTGTAAGGGTGATAGGAGAGGACGCTGACCTTGCTTTCTTCGCCAGATGTTCCGCTGCCATTACTTCTTCAGTTCTCTTGAGCTTCCTTACGCAATTCTTCCTTGCAATCGAGGTCCCCCTCCCCTAGCCAGTCTGCCTGAGATAACCCTTATTTCTCCTAATGGTCCCTGTGTGGGTTGCGTCCTTCCGGGACTTCCCCTTGGTGGAGTCTTCCTCAGTGGTGTTCTCTTATTTTCCCTCTGTTCTCTCTGCCAACTGACCACGAATCCATTGTACTTCCCATTTTCTGATCAAGTTTTCAATTAACCTTTTCAGATCAATGCATTTCTCCGTATCATGCCCGTGATCTCGATAGTAAAGGTAGTATTTGGACCTGTCCCTTGAGCTCGGTGGGGCCTTCAATCCTCTTGGCCATCCAAATTTTGGATCATTCTAGATGGTATGGAAAACCTGCTCCATTCGCGAATTAAGTGGAATAAACCCCCAGTCCAACCTACCAGGTTGATCTCTTCGATAATCATCTCTGCCCCTCGTCCCATACGTCTAAGCTACCTTCTGTTCTCGGTCGACTCTTGCTTCAGGCTGGCATTTCCTATCAGATCATGATGTCCCCACCTTAGTGTCTTTCTGTGCTTTCATGGTGTCCTCTGCATTCATATGCTTTTGAGCTCGAGACATTAGTTCGGCCATGTCTTCCGGGAGTTTTTTAGCCAGGAAAAAAGCAAATTGCTCGGGCTTTATGCCATTCATGAAGGCTATAATGGCCACCTTACCCTCGGCTTCTTCTGTTTCCAGCAACTCTTGATTGAACCAATTCACGTATTCCCTTGAAGCCTCTTCTCGTCCCTGCTTGATTGTCAACAGATGAGCAGGGGGTTTCCTTTGTCATTGTCCCCCTGATAAAGTAGGAAACAAACTGCTTACTGAGTTATTTGAAGTTATTAATTGAATCGGGTTTGATTTTGTTGAACCACGCCCTTGCTAGCCCTTTCAATGTGATCGAGAAAGCTCAGCACTTAATCACATCAGGAACTGCATAGCCAGATTATAAGTATCTAGGTGATCCAATGGGTTTTTGGTTCCATCATAAAAGTCCACCATGGGCATCTTAAACTTTGGGGGCAAAGGTCATTCCATCACCACCAAGTGAACGGAGTTCTGGTTTTGTCCACGATTTCCTCGATAATGTTTGGATTCCAGACAGCTGCCATTACTCTGTCAACCTGTGCCTGCATGACTCTAATCCTTTCTTCTATCGCTATATTCTCTGTCTTCTCTGTTTCTCCTCTAGGATGACGCGAGACAATTTCACTCTGGGCTTCAACCGCCAGGCCATTTCAGCGGGGAGGAAGATGTTGTGCATCATTCTCTCCTACTACTCCCCCATCTCCATCATTGTGGACAGTGCCTCCATTGCCCCCATTATTGACAGGTAAATCTTGTGGTTAAGGCGGTGGTTATGCTGGTGCCATACGCTCTACGCGCTCTATAAGCATTCAGTTTTGCTCCATCAGGGCCTGCATTGCCTATGCCATATCAGCGAACTACCTCTCCATGGTCGTCATTCTGTCATTTCCTTAGGCTTGATCCTCCATCGACGGATTCGATTGATTCTTATAAGTATGAACGCCAGATTGAGTCTAAACCATAAAAATTGAGGAACCAAGAATAAAACTCATTTCCCACAGACGACACCAACTGTTAAAACTGATTTTTCAAGGGTCTAAGATCTGACGGCCCGTCAGGTCAACCCAAATCCGATGAAGCAAACCTGTGCTCCAAGAACACTAGTGTGGTGCCTGCCAAAAAGTCTCCGACGCTCAAGTTAGTGGGAGAATTGTTCTAAATACAATCCGATAGAGTAAAGCAGGGTAAAAATTGCATACCTATCTCAGCGGAATCCTCATCTATTTATAATGGTTCCTTGGGGTTTGGAGATGAGTACCACTATGGCATTTTCCTTATCTTCATAATGAGATTTGTTCGAATCCCGTTATGTTAGGAACACTTCATTTAATAGAACATTCTAAATCTCACAATTGTTGCACAGATCTCGGAGTAGTTATGCTCACAGGGCGCCTGACGTGAAAATTAAGCTCGGAGCTTATGACTTACCGAGCTTAGGCTCAATGTGCAGTAGCTAGGAGCTCTGACCAGAAGGCGAAACTGGAGTTCGGAGTAGCCGGGTCATTGTCGAGCCCGGAGCCTGATCCGTGACGTCATAAGAGCCCAGTTTAAAGGACATTTTCGAGATTGTACTTAGGCTCAAGAATTTCTCTCCACCAAGTTAGAAAAAAGGTTATAAAATTAACAAATTTGTTAGAGAAAATTGAAGCTTCAAACAGCCTATAACTTAAACATTGGAAACAAATGCTAAAAACATAATAAAATTATTTTAAATTAATATATTTTTTGGTTCTAGCTCTTGTTAAGTTATGATCTACATATATATTAGTAATAACTCATACCTATGATACTTTGAATAAAATTAGTGTCAAGTTTTTTATATAGTTGAAAACTTGGACAAAAAGTTCAAATAAAAAAAATATGATAATTCATAGGTTTTAATATATTTTTTTTAAACTTTAGGTTCTAGCAACTATTATATGCGTTTTAGTCTCTCTCATATTAATTTTTGATAAGTAACATAATAGAAAACACAAATCATGAAAACTAATTATACATATGGAAAGTAAAATAGTATAAGGAATATAATTTAAGAACATCCTTTATCAGTAGTGGGGGATTAAAAAGTAATATGAAAAATTAAAATATTAATTTTAATGGTAATTAAAGGATAATTAAGAAAATTAAAATATTAATGAAATTTCAATTTAGGAGTAACATCAATCCAATATTCTTTCTTAAATAATATAATATTAATCATTTTAACTATTTACTTTGTTTTTAATTCAAAAAAGAAAAAAAAAGAAATGAAACGTCTCCTAGCGTTCTAAATATAAAAGGAAAATAATATTTTATCTAAATAATTTATCAAAAAAATTGCTAAAATCATATATTATTATCTTTTTTGAAATTAAAATATATTTAAATAACTATTTTTAATTAAACTAATAAGCTCACAAATATTTACACATAATTTTTTCTAACATTATAACATTACTCAACGGAAGAAATCCATATGCGTGCTCGTTGCTCAATAAAAAATAGTGGGAATCCATACCGGTCAAATACAAGTGTTCATGTGAGGAAAACGTAGTCACTCTTTTTTTGGCTGCAAAGCTTGATATCTTCGACCCGGGGTTGCAATCGAGAATTGACTGGAGTTGTTACAGTCGCTTTGAAAAAATAATGTCATTCTATATTTTTTATCTAAAACGGTGCCGTCTGATTTAAATTATTTAAACAAAATGAAACGACATCATTCTGAACGAAATTAGAACGGCTGTCATCAACCCTCGACTACAACCCCTCTTTGATATCTTGTCCTCTTCATGTGGGCTTGGAATCCCCTCTTTGATATCTTGTCCTCTTCATGTGGGCTTGGAATCTGGGCAGACATTTAAATAACAAAGTCTTCAGTGGTAAGCTCCAGAAGGCACATGATCCATCTTTTTTCCCATAAGCTTTCTGATAATCATTTGATAAACAACTGCCCTTGATTTTGAACTGTATTACACTACCAGGAAAACCACTTTTGGTGGAGACAAAAATTTGGACGACAGTTTTAGATTATCAGTAAAAGTGTTTGTAACGAATGTTTAGCGATTGTCAATTGGCAGTCATTAATAGTAACAGTCAGTAATACTTATCAACAATGATGTTTTAGTGTTCTTGTATTCTTTAGCAACTACTAGTAGACTTTTAATGAACATTTCCTGTTTTTATTAGTGCTACTGTTTTTATTTTTTATTTTATTTTTAATTTATTTTTAGGGTGAATAATAATAATTTTGCAATGAAGTACTATACTGCCAACTTAGCAGATCATATGAGCTGTTAATTAAACAAAATAACAAGACAGGTCTAAACACATTGCATGTTCAAAATTTTGACCATTGACTAACCCAAGCAGGGAATTTATGGTTTATGAGCTCCATGCTCTGTTTGTCTAACTTTGTTTTTGTCCTTTTTCTTTTCTTGGAATATGGGTGCTTGTAAGTTAATGTATGATTAAAAATAATTAATTCCTCAACAAATATGTGGAGGTGAAACATGCAGATGCATCTACTCGGCTATATGGACACAAATTGACAATTTACTTGGAAAAGAAAAAGCTACCCTATCAGAATTTTATCAAAATATGATATTAAAATAATGTGATAATAACATTTGTGTAATAAAAAAAATAATTAATTATTTTTTAATGTGATATGCCTTATAAGTTGTCACATCATTTCAATTATTTTTCTGACAAAATTCTCTGATAATATAACATTACTTTTTACTAAATGTTGTGTTAAACAAAACTAAGATAAACTTGTGATTTCTAATTAGTAGGAGCACAAATTATTTATAGCATTTTTTTTTTGAAAGGTAAGTGAAAAAAAGAGCAGCCGCTGAAATCAAATCCAGGATCATAATCAAGCAAAAGAGCTGCTCCGCCACATGAATTAGAGGCCACACTCTATTTATAGTTAGTTAATAAAGAGGAAGGATATTTTCATAATAAAAAAAAAATTTTAATGATAAACATGGCGGTATAATAAAATTTGTAAGGGTCATTTTAGAAAAACTCAAAATTATTTGAATTTGGGCAATTGATAGGACAATTAAATGAACCAAACAACTCGATTCGTATTCAGCTCACTAAAAGCTCATTCGAGATTGGTTGTTATAAAACCAAGTTAAGTTTGAACACAAATTGCAACTCTAATTCGAGGCCCATTATGATTAAAATTATTTAAAATAATCAAGTTATGTGAGTTTGACTTAAAAACTAATCACAAATTTGAGACATATCAATAATATTTAATAAGGACACGTCAATAAGTTTTCAACCCTTTTAAATAAGGTCGTCGACGAGTATATTACAAGTGTCTATGAGAAAAATAACAAAACACGTTTCAATTGAAATATCACATGTAACGTATTTATTTTAAAAATATAAAAAGATAAAAATATAAAAAAAAATTTTTATATGTCGTCATGTGTCCTAGTATTCATTATTTTTGAAAGATTATATATATATATATTTTTAATTGCTTAATATGAACTCATATTGATCACAAATTTTTTATTTAATATGGTGCATACATTTATGATATGGAATGAAACTGTCTATTCCAAGAAATTAGAAAGGAAGCCACTAACCAACCTGGTAAATACTCTAAAATATGAAAGGATTATTTTGGTACGTCTCCATCTGATAATTATGTCTGTTGTTTGCATCCATATTTTGGTAAAACTTGATAACAACTGCCTCATTGTTTATATATGACATTTGAAGGATCCAGAATTTTAATTTTACTGCAACTATATAGACAACTGATCAAGATTCAAAAATATGAAAAGAAAAGAAAGAAACTACCAAAAGATTCTGTTGAAACATAATTCCAAGTCCTCCACCAGCACCAGAAAACAAGAGCAATAAAAGAAAACAATGGCCATTACATTAAAATCTGGAAAGTAACTATGTACAAATAATTCTTTGATCTAAGGAACGAGTTTTGCACCCTTAAATGATCCAGGGTTTTTCATCTCTGTTTTTGCAGCACCAAAGAAGCATTGGATCCACACTAACAAGCAAGGCTTAAGACAAGGCCTAAAGACATGCACATATCTACAGGAAATTTAATCTCTCTACCGATTTTCATAACCTGTTGAGACATTCTTTTTTGGGGGGTCACACCTAAAAAATATTGAAGAGGTGACTGTATGAGTGGCTTCAATGTACATGGGGCCGGCCTGAGCTTGTAGTTAACCTCTAGGAGTAGGACTTAACCAAGCCAAAATTACAAAAAGATCTGGACTTGAAGAGACCACCAAAGAGGAACCTAGTTGGAGATTCTTGTTGAGCTTGATAAGCCTCTTCAGGGCAGCCTTTCACTTGGAGTACCGTTTGCCCAATTGCTAGCCGAATGGAATCAATTATCTTAGCATCGACAGGGTACCCTGATGCGTCACAAACATAGAATGTATTAACAGCTTTGCCTGCTTGAGTTCTTACTTCTGCTCCCATAACATTGAGGCTATTCTCACGGAAGATGCGAGTAACGTCAGATAGCAGCCCAACTCTGTCAGTAGTGCACAGTTCTAGCTTCAACCCCTGGATGACAGAAAAAAACAAATTAAATATATATATAAACAAGAAAAAAAAAAGAATATGAGCACGGAGGTCATGTGAGAACAAGGGGGTAACAAATAATATTAAAAACTTCTTTCAAGCTTTGATAGTCATGGATATATTATTGCAAGTTCACGTCAATATTACAATACATCTCTAACATAATTGGAGAGCATAATCTCTTGTGCAGAAGTAGATGTGATGAAACAAAAACAGACAAAAAAAAAAAAAAAAATGGAGCATACAATACAAAAAATTACTTTACATGAGAAATTTGACAATCACAGGACTATTTATTTCTCTCCAATTAATATCACAGGCATCACAAGAGCCATGAATGAAACATGTATTGCAATAAAAAAGACAGTACTTTGATACTCATAAGCACCTAATTAATCAGCTTATTTACAAAGTTTGACTGAAACCAAAAGAACTCAGAATGATATCAGACTAATTGAGTGGCATCTCTTGAAGCTGCTAAAATATACTTGTAACCCCAAACTTTGTAAATTAACCCACATTAAGTATTATAACTGATATGCAAAAACACATCATTTTAGCAATAAAAATCTCAAGAATAACTGAATTGAGATAGAGCAATTACCTCTGATACTCTTCTTTCTATAGCTGCTTCAAGACAGTGAATCAGTCGTTGTCCCTCCGCATCTGAATTCACAGGGGAGCCATCTATATGCCTGATACAGTATTCCTTCAAATGACACCATTAAATTATTGTAGCCACT
>JAVXUM010000030.1:16121634-16131676 GCA_035590655.1 Pouteria glomerata
TTAAAGTCTAGAGGTTTGGAGTTTACTGTACCTTGTCGTCCCAACGCCATCGGGACGCCAAGCGATTTTCTTCTTTTTTTCTACTTCTTTTGATCCCTCGTTTAGCTCCTCACTCTCTTGTGATCACTTGTTGCATTTTTGTAATTTTATCCTTTTTTTTTTTTTTTTTTACTTTTCAGGTGTAATTAGTTGGTTTGCTCATTTAAGCACTCAATTTGCTTTTATTGAATTGTTTTGCTTCCATTACTCTACAAAATAAGTATCAAAGATAAGAAATCACAAAATACTAATAAAATCGTTGAAATATTTTGTTAATATGCTGAAATAGATGATGGAATGATGTATAAACATGTCAATGATTGCATGCAATCACACCTCCTAACCTAGACGTTACTAGTCCCTAGCAATGAAAAGAATTTAAATGCTAGGGCTAAAAAGCATAAAGCAAGTGTTCTCAACTTATTCAAAAACAAAGATAAGTAAAAACACAAACAAAAAGGGAGATTCATTTTTATAGCAGACACATGGCCACACTTAGCGAAAAAGGCAAGCTCTTTAAACCCTAAGGTTTTTCTTAGTGAACGACTAGGGTCTCATGAGAGTTTGCAGTGATACTATCTATAAACATCTATGGTTTGGTCTCACAATGTCAAAGAGTGATTAAGATCAATAATGAATCAAACTCAAGCCCAACAAGTCACAAAGTCCTACTATTATATGTAATTCCCAAGTGCTAAGCATAAATGCATGAACCATCAAAGTAAGAAGAGTATATGTACAAAAATTGTTTCATTCATTCGATAAGGTTGCAAGAATATAAACGGAACCAAGTTTTGACTTCAAATACTCATAAGGTACTACTCATAAAAAGAAATTTGCTCATCAAAGGTTCACACATTCCTATTAGTATATGATCTTATTCTAGTTGCACACAACCCCATATATAAGTAAGTGAAATGAATTGAAGTTCAAAGTGGATAGCTCGTAATAATGTTCCAATGCACATGCAAGAGATCATATGATAACCCACACAAGACCACTACATGCACAATACAATAGTTGTTTGCTTAGAATCTACTAGGTCTTTGTTTCAATTGTAACTTGGCTAGGAGTTATGGTTAACAATGGAAGGTATGGAAGTCAAAGCACATATCTTAGGATGATGTTCTAGTGCACATAAGTCCCAAATTACCCAATTCCTTTCCAACACCAACAAGAACCCCATCAAAAAGTTTATTCACACTAAATACTACCTTGGGACAATTGCAAATATTACAAATAATGTACAAATCTCAGAATTTCATAAACAAAAGGAATGAGAATTTTTCTCCTTTTTTTTTTTTTACTCAATAATGAACTATACAACACATGAATTTTATTCGAACGTTCTTCCTACACAGAAGCTATTGTCTATGATAATAAAAAAAATGTACAAGGTTACAACAAACTCAGCTTAAACTATGTTTCCTATCAAGGTTTGAACATGACTCGTTTATCACTCTCTCACTAAAATTCACCATCAACCAAATCATAAAGGCTAACATGTAAGTATAAATTTGCTAACTCATGCATTCAAGCTCACAAATGCTCCAAATTTTAAAAATTGGCTTAAATTTTGAACAATTTTGGCACAAATGATCATCAAGCGAACTTTACCCCAACCTAAACTAAACATTATCCTCAATGTGAGTACCATGAAGCAAATGTGGGTTCGTAGTGTGCAATAGTGAGCACGATAATGAGTATAAATAATAGTCATAAATGGCACAAATGAACATAACACAAAGTAAACCAAGTATGCATCCATTATTCAGCCACTTAAGGCATCACCCAAAAAACCTCCAATCTAGATTTTACAGCACTCTCAACAATAATAATTATATATATAAAAAGAAAATAAGACAAGAGAAAAAGTTAGTACAAAAGAAAAGGAAAAATAAAATAAAGTAAGAAAAGAAAATCAAACTAAAAAGAAATCAAAAAATAAAAACAAATATAACCTATTATGTATAAATGAAAAGAAGAAAAATATTATCCAACACATTCTCTGTCCCATGCTTCCACAAATGGTTTCATAAAAGTGAGATTATCCTCGAACCCATGAAGCATTAAGGGTGAACACCCCTCAGGTGGAAGGCACATCGAAGAAGAAATGACCTCGTGGGATTCATAAAACCTCAAATACGGCCAAATTTGAAGTGCGGGTACAGATATAGCGGGCTCTGCTAGTCTCTCGACACTGAAGAAATCTACGGATGTAGAAGTAGTGGGCCCTAATGATCTTTTGACACTCAAGAAATCTACGAATATGAAAATAGTGAGCTCTAATGATCTTTCGACACCCAAAAAATTTATGTAAGCTTTCCTCGTATCTACTACATCTCCCTAGTGATAGTCAATCTCATGGTAGTCACTCACAATTCTCATAATAGGATTATCAGATGAGACTAAGTCAAAAGGTGAGAGGTGTGCACCACTCTCAATGTCGGGTGTGTTGTGAAGTGAAATAGGATTAACCAACTCAATAATGTGCTTCTCAGGCCACGTGATTTTCAAATACTCAATTGGAGTCAAAGAACTCTCAATAGTGTTTGACGTGGTTGAGGTAGGTCGAGCATCAAGCTTAATAGTAAAAAAAGATTGCATATTTTCTAGACTCTTAGTAAATGGTACAAAAGTCTCTTGAATAGGAGGGTCAATAGGGAATTGAGAAAGAGGCTCATCCCACATATTATCTCTAACATGATTAGGGCAATTGTCTCACTCAGTGCCTATGGTATCAAATTATGCAGGATAAGGTTCACTAGAGCAATAATCTTAGGGCTCCTCAGACTGGCCCTTAGTGAGTGAAAAAAAGTTAGGACATGCAAACTCTGAGTAATCGGGCTCCACACATGTTCTACCTCCAAATGATGGATCATAAGGATCAAATGAAACAGAAGTATACAGGAAAGTGTTAGTGTGATTTTCAAGTGCATGAGGTTCAAAACTAGGTTCAAGTCTTTCTCGTGGCCTAGTGTGTTCACAGAAAAATTCAAAGAATGACCACGCCTCATCGGGGTAAGGTTAAGAAATTCCCTACCTGAGATTATGTCAAACACCTATTGCAACGTACGTCATAGAGTTGTGTATAATATGGCTAGGATGTCTCCTAACTTTAATCTGTGACTTGGGAAAGTGTCCAAAAGTATTTTAAATCTCTCTCAACATGTATAAAATACTTCACCCTTCTTTCGATAAAAATTTTTGATTTGAAAGTTGTGGGTAAAGGTTTGAATAGGGAAGAAATTTTCAATAAAAGCTTGACAATATTATTCCTAAGTGGTCCATTCACCAAACTCATAGCACTAGTCACCGGCCCACCCTATAGTGATAAAGAGAAAAACAAAAACCTAAGTCTTTTGCTCATTCTAACATCATATGAACCACACACTGCTTCAAATCTATCAAGGTGAAGACATGGGTTTTTCTCCTCGTACCTGAAGAATTGAGATAATTGATGATAGGTTTCTAGTGTATAATCATGTCCAAGTTGGTCACCTAAGGACTCTATGTAGGCTCGGGCATCAAAGGGACCATAAGTGAAGTCACCAACACCCATATCCATGATATGAAAATCAAAATGAAAATAAAATGGAAGAAAAGAAAAACTACACTAAAATGCAACTTAAATTAGCTAACATGCAAGCGAGATTATATAATATGCAAATAAATATATTACAATGAAAAAAAAAAGAAAAAAAGGAAACTACTAATAAAGAGATAGAAGAAAGAAATAATTCACCTAATTTCTCAAGTGAACTCTCGTTAACTTCTAAGTTTAACACTTAATTGCCCTCTCCAAGAACGGCGCCAAAAACTTGATTGACCCTGAAATGTATTCAGGTTTTTACCTTTCAAGTGTAAGAGGGTGGTTGCAGTTTTACTCGATGAGAATCAAGATCATCTCCACATGGAGGGTTTTGTTAAAAATTCTAGACTTGTTGTTTTAGTTAGTAGATGAACCTAATTTAATCTAAACTTCTTTTAGAATTATAAGATGCTTAAGTATAGTGGTTAAGAATAGTAGAGTGAAGGAATTGTGATATTAAATTAAAATGAAAATATTAAAAATAAAATAACTAAGAAAATCTTAATTTCGAACCAAACCCGGTAGTAGGATAGTAATGGTTTACTCAAATGTATTAATAGCTCAACCTAGCAATTTTACATGCATTGCTAGGTCGGAAAATATTTCATTTAAAACCTAATTTATGGAACTCATGGTAAGTGGAGGTTTTTAAAATTAGTTTCAAACTCACCGAAACATTGAATTGAATACCTAGTGTGTACAGTATCAACTCGTAACACAGGTTTGATTGTAACATGGGTGAATCGATTTCCTAAGAAAACTTCAAGTTATGATTTTAGGAAAATAAGTTTTAAATCATCAAGTCATTGAATCAAAGACTTAGTATGTAGGAGTGGCCAATCGTAACCAAGCTAAAATTAAAGTACGAGTTATTTAACATCGTAAAAAAACTTAATTTTGGTTTTGAAAAATATGTTTTTAATTCACTAGGATATTGAACTAAGCACTTGGTGTGAACAGGTAAAAACTTGTAACTAAGTTATAGTCCCAACACGAGTGAGTAGATTTTGAAAGAACCGCAACTTATGATGAGATTTTAATTAGAAATCAAAAATATATTTCATGAAAATATTCCTTTATGTTTGACTTTACCAAACTATCACACCATCTTCAATAAATTGAAGCCTAGAACAAACCCTAACCTAACATACTTGAACTTCAAAGAGGAAAATATATTTACAAACTATCTATTAATATAAAACAAACAAGTACGAAGTAAAAACGAAATATGAAGAACAAAAACGAAGTGCTTGCTATTGAAACTATTGAAAAACAAGTCACTTACATGTAAATCTTAGGAAAGAGAAGAGAAAAATTACTATACGAAAGTTTAGCTAAATTTAATGCGTAACTATAAGGTTGCCCTACTTAAAATCTTATAAAAGTTCTGTATTTATAAAAGAATGAAAAAAAAATCTCTAGAAGCTGAAAACTCAGAGCCGTCGCATTCCGACATCGTCGGGATGCCACATGGCAATAAGGTATTAGACTTGAAGTCTAGAGGGTTGGAGCTTGTTGTCCTAATACCATTGGGACACCAAGGATTTTCTTCTTTTTTCTGCTTCTGTTGAACCCTTGTTAAGCTCCTCTCACTCTCTTCAGATCACTTGCAGCATTTTGTAGCTTTAAGTTTGCTTTTATTAAATTGTTTTACTTCCATTACCCTACAAAACAAGTATCAAAGATAAAAATAAAAAAATAAAAAAAATCATAAAATGCTAACGAAATCAATGAAATTAGCTTGTTAATATGATCACATAGGTGAAGGAATGATACATAAACATGTCAATGATTGCATGCAATCATCTTTACAATTTATATCACATTCTACTTTAGTCTTTGCATTCTAATTATAACAATTAAAACTCCATAGTATTGTTCTAGTTTTAATTTAATCTTTCTGTCTATTTTCATTTAAAATTCTACCATTATGTCCCATGTGGCACTTATTTGCAATTATTTCTTGGCTAAGTCAGTAATTCAACATGTTCAAATTTTAAAAATTACCACCGTAACTTCCACCACATCATACTTTAGTCTTTCCAATTAATTCGAGTTAAAAAAAATTAAAAATTATTAAATAATAATTAAATTTAAAAAATATTACTTTTATTACAATAATAACTTTTATTATATCCTAAATTTGAAAACACAAAAAAAAAATATTGAAATATTATTTAAGCCAGGAAATATTTTTTTTTTTTTTGAAAAAAATCTAATTTTAAATTTGAATTGGTCATGTCTATAATTTTTAGTCAACTAAATTTTAAAACACAAAGAAAAATATTTAAATAATAATTAGGCTTGAAAATGATTTAAAATGACTGAATACTAATTAAATTTTAATAGGATAACTCCTCTCATTATAGCAACTCTTAGTATATTTTAAATTTAAAGTACAAAAAATGCTTACTATTAATTAGATTTAGAAGTGTCTAAATATTAATTAGGTTAGAGAGTAATTTTTTAAAATTTAATTTTAAAGTTAAATTAGTCATGTTAACCATCGGTTGAAAAGTTGATTAATAATACTCAAAATTTGAATTATTTTTATAAAGTATAACATAAATTAATTAAAATAATATTTTTAGTTTGAGTTATTTTTGTAAAATTAGTCAAAATTTTAATTTAATATAATTAAGATTAATAGTATTTCTAACTGAAGTGAATTTTGTAGAATGTGTAAAGAAATAAAAATTTGTAAAATATATTAAAATTAATAAATAATTTGAAATAAAAAAAAAAATCAAATCGATTAAATAAGTTTGTGATTGAATACTAAAACAAATTTCAATTTTTAAAATTGGATTAGATCAAAATTTGATAAAATATAACTTTTTAATATTCATATAGAAAGCTAATTTTGATCAACTTTATCAACTCATTAACATTAAGATAAATAAAAATATAAAAAATAATTCAATAATTATTTTATGAAAGTATACAATTTTACTAAAATAATTTGTAATATATTTAAAATCATATTAAATCTAAAAAAATATTATATAATTCCTTATATCGGGTCAAAACTAGTTTAACACATAAAAAGTGTGCATTTGGTGTCATAATTTAACACTTAACTTCTAACTATTCATTTTTTTTTTTTTTAGCTTTGTCTAAAAAGGTGGCGAAAATAGCAAAGCAGCATTTGTTAATGCCACAGCACTACCTATATTTATTAACAAAATTGCCCTTATTTATTATTTAAAATAATTTAGTCTCTTTCTCTCATTAATTGATCTCTTTAAATCACTCTCATTAATTTTTCCCTCAAAATTATAGTGTCAGAGTTCAATCAATTATTTTTAGTTATTGACAAATTATCCTGTCTATTATTTTATCAAACATAAATTCTTTATCTCTCTCTCACCTTATCCATTCATGTCTATATCTTTTTTTTGTTCTTTTTAAAATTTTTCTTTCTTTCTCTTTGAAAAATATCTCTCTTCAAAATATAATTAAATAATAAATTTTATTTTAAACTTAAACATTATTAATGTGTCATTAAATTATAAAAATACTCTTTTCAAAAAATATCTCTCTTTAAAATATAGTTAAACTAGTATTTGTCCGTACCTGAAGGCACGCAACAAATAAATCTATAAAAAGAAAATTAAAATCAAAAGTTATAAATTTTTAAGAAAAAATAAAAATTATTAATTAAAAAATATTACGAGTTGTATATATTATTATCATGTAATGATACAATGATCCGATATTAATTATGTAATTTTAATTAATAAAAAATAAAGTATTAAAATTTATTTGTGAAGTAAAAGTAACTCTCCAATACATTTATATTTATTGTTATTTTCATTTATTTTTGTAACAATAAAAAAGCCTCAGAACTGAACTGAACGGGATAATGAAGGGATTTTGATTTGGGGTAGTTTTAAATATAGGATAACACAGGGCTAATATCAGCGGGTGTTGAAAGAAGAGAGGGCTTTTGGCTTCTCAGCTATGAGTGACCATCTGTGTTAAAGAAAGAGAAAGACTTATAGACTTTTCATTGATTAAAACTAACAAATCTCAGCCACAAATTTATGAAAAATTAAATCTCAACCATGGATCCGATTGTTTACTTTTATTTTATAATAATAAAAGAACCTTAAATTGAAATAGCAAGAAAAAAGCTTTAGACTCTTCTATTAATTTCTTTTATTCCAGGATATTTAAAAAAAAATTAATAAAAAATACATTTATTATTTTTTCTGAAATAATCAGTGAAAAATTTGAACATGACATAACGAAAAGAAGCTGATTTAACATACCAACCAATTAATTTAAATGTTGTTTCGAATATAGGACAACACACCCAGCAAAGGAAATGATTTAAAATAAAATACCCACTCGCGTTGAAAGAAAATGACTTTTGGACATCTCAGTCATTAATTAAGATTTAAATCTAAAGATATTTTACGTTATTGGCGTTATTAGAGGAAGGAAAGGGCTTTTGGATTTCATTAATTAAATTTAAAATTAAATCTTAGTCATTAATTTATGAAAAAAAATTTTAAAAATAAATCTCAAAAATATCATATTAAAAAACTAGTCACTAAAAATTAATTTTTTTAAGTAAAATTTAAATTTGTTATTCGTATTTTTAAAAACAAATGTTCACAAATAAGAATAAAACATAACAATTAAAAAAAAAAGTTCTCAAAAACTATTCCGGTTTCTATTCAAACTTTTTTTTATTATTATTTTTGAATGTTTGAAGTTCCAAAATTTTGAAATTCTTTCAGAATTTAATAAGAAAAAAAAAAAAATTGAAAGAACCAATGACTTAAGCACAAATCTTTCTATTTAGCCACACATTAAACCTGTGGCAACATTTTACCTAAACAGTAGTCACTGAAGCATTTTGATAAATTAGAATTATTTTGGTAATCCATAGAAGGTCCTGGTAACTATGAAACAACAATCCATTGAAAGAGCCATAACAAAAGTTGATTCTAGTTTCAAAACAATTGTTCATTCAAAAAGCTTTGGTAGATCTAGTCTGTACAAAAGAAATCATGGTTGTCAACAATTACTTTTGTTCACATCAATGTGACGTGTTGCAACACACCTCATTTCATGTTCTCCCTCATTTCAAGCTCTTGGCGTTCTTTATTTTCATCGCCGCCAAGGCCGTCCAACGTAACTACCACGATGATGGCAGTTGATCCAAGCATGTCACAATGTGGAATTTGAAGCTCGCACCCAACCCGTTGTGGTGACAGCAACATAACAGATCATCACCTCCTTGTCTATCTGTAAGAACACTATTCAATCGTTTCCTTCCACACAACTTCATCGCAACTTTGCAGCTCATCTCTTACTCTCTCGTGTAATTGATCACTGCACTTAATCACAACTTACACGGAAATCAAACCATAATAGAATTAGCATAACGTTTTAGAAAATTTTCTCTAGAGATTTTTGTTTCATTTGAAAGATTTGACTGAGAAATATACCTGTGAGCAATCGTGGCTGATCAGAGTCTTACGGTTCCATCGTAAAGCGATGGACGAATTGCTACTGCATCTTTCATATCCCTCTTTCTCCTATATCCAAAATTTATCGTATTCATATAGTACAAAAATATAGATATCTTCATAGACATTCAACAAGAGCAGCTAAAAAAAAATGCAATTGAAGAAAAACCCAAAAAGATCAACATGCATATCGCTATAATGGAAGAGTTTTGACATGGATACAGTTGGAAAAACTTTGTGAGAGGGAATCCGTACAGTTCAAGCCCTAAAAAACTCTCGATTAAGAGCAAAAAAGAACAAATCCACAAATAGAACTCGGTGCATACGGCACATTGACTAGTGGATTGCTATTTAGCTTCTATTGAATCAACCCATATATGTATAAATAATGAAAAAGCAGAGCTTTAAAGTACTAAAATGGCCAGAGAAAGAGATGACCAAGATTGGATAGATTTGGGCGGCAAAGACTAAAAGTGAAATATAATCTCAGCTATTGAGTAGAGAAAATTTAATCTTAACCATTAATTAGATGGTATATTTTGAAAAATTTGACCTATATTGTTACATTGATAATAATTTATCATTTTAAACATAAAAATTATTAACATGACATTGAATTATAAAAATACGACCACTTATTAATAAACTTTTATGTAATATATTTAAAAGTTTCTTATTGGTATAAACTTTTTTTAAATTAATAAATTTCCATGCAACTATTGTCACGCCCTAAAATTTCACAACCTGGGGACGTGAGGACAAAACCCCATAGCCACCACAAATCATTGTACATTAATACCAAATCAGAGCGGAAGCGATAATTAATAACAATATCCCACAGTAAATTCCTTCAAAGTTCTAACAAAATGCCTCAAATGGGCTACAAAACAACACGCCTCAAATCGGGCCCAAAGCTAAAATATCCAAA
>JAVXUM010000030.1:16185578-16197109 GCA_035590655.1 Pouteria glomerata
AACTTAACTAATTTTATTAATTTTCTTACCTTTTCTTTAATATTTATAAATTTTTCAGACAAATAAAATATACACTTGTCAACCTTTTACTAAAATTATAAAAAATTGATAAAAAAGTTTTCATTCCAACGGTCCCTAGCTCCAAAAAGGAAAAAAAAAAAAAAAAAATGAGAAAAACACGAAGGAGGGAAATCAACAATTAGGAAGCCGACAAAGAGATTGCATTTAGCTGCCGTTCTCGTGGGATACAGCAGGCACGACTGCGGCCAAATTGGAAGTCCAAATCACCTTTCTTCCAGCACCGAAAAAAAAAATATAGTTTTTGACTTCTGTTGTACCGTCCAAATATCATCAGAGATCCTCATTCTTCCACCATTGTCAGACTCTCCTGTACTTCTCATCTTTTCAGATCAATAATGTAAAGAATGAACTAGTTCGGGATTGATGTGCAGCGTATAAGTGCTCTGTTTCAGGCCGACTTTAGACTCACACAAATTGGAGGGATTCAATCTGGGATCAGAATACAGAAACCACTCGGGTTCTGCGGCAGAGGAAGTGGATAGGCCGGTGAGATCTCCGCCGTATGAGGTGGAGATTCGCTCCCGTCAAAGGAAATTTGTGGGTTCCACGGCGTAACAGAGGTGGCTACAAAAATGGTAAGTTTATAGGTAAGCAGTCAAATGTTGAACATCAGCACGAGTGAGTGCTATGAGAAATTCGATTTTTCTTTTTTTTTTTGGTTATTACGTGTGAGCTGCCTATTTATTGGCCTCTTTCAGGGGCGTTGTTGATCCTTTTCCATGTATTAATTGCAGAGATAGGGCTAGATTTTTATAGACATATAAATAGGATATAGAAAGAGAGAGAGAATTTCCGTTTAGAGAGAGAATGGGAGCGACTGTTGACCTTTTAAGTGGCCAGGATTAGATTATTACTCTTTCTCTAACCATATTTAGAATCCTTACGCGCTAATCCTTCTGTTCTCTTTATCTCTCTCCCTCTCTGTGGAGGAAATCAAACGGTATATTTTCCATCTTCTCGGCTAGCTATGCTTTGATTTGTTATTTATCATCAGTTGTAGTTCTACTTCTCTTCACGTCTTTCTTTCTTCATCACTCCACAGCTAGCTAAGGTTCTCTGTCTGTCTGTGCATGTATTATATGTGATCTGTATACAACTTTCTCTTTCTCTTATGTGTTCGGATCACCTATTTGATCTCCTTGTAATGTTATCCATCGATCCATTCTTTTTTCTGATTGAAAACTACGGATTGTTTTTACCTTCTTAATTTCTATTTTTATTCTTCTGTTTTGATTGATGATTTAATTGGTTTGCAGTGAAAATCGAATTGATTGTCTCTTCTGAATGGGTTGTCTTCACTTGTCAATTGAACAGGTATCGAGTTGTTCTTCTGTGAATTCGTAATTAAAAAAAAAAAAAGCCTTTCCACCGTGCCTTGCTTTTTGTATCTTTTGGCCTGCTTTTGTTCAAATGTTAAATAAACAGGTATTGAATTATTATTTTGCGAATTTGTATTTTAAGAAAGAAAAAAAAATTTCCACTATAACTTTTGGCTAATGAGGGTTGTGAAGTTTGAAGTTGTGATATTCTGATTAAGATTCCTCAGATTCTATCATTTGGGCTTTTTTTTGGGTGGGAGTAAGGGTTTAGATCTGGAAAGAGCTAAAGACAAAGGAAGGCGGTGGGATGCTGCAAAGGGGAACTATTTAGAGTAGTAAACTTGTACTGTTTAACTCAATAGCGTTTTTACGTAAAAGTGGCCCCACGTGACAGTCGCACGCAGATTATGGTTGTAATACTTATTGATTCTGTTACCGTGTAGTCATTTAATTATTTGGAGTAATTTTTTGTTTCTGGCTTTTTCACAACTGTCTCAGTGTTCAACATTCTTCACAAAATAATAGAGCATTTTAATATTTTTCATGGGCACATTTATCCTTGAGATGTTAAGGGCCTTCGTTTCTCCATTAGACAATATTATTTATATTTGGTTTTCTTCATTCATGAATGCGCTATTGTATCTTTTGATTCTTTTCTTAGGTTATCCATTAGTTTCTTGGCAATATATACATTTCTTCCCTTCTAATGTTTTGAGTCTACTCTTTAAAAATTGGTATTTATTTGCTTATTTTTTCCTTTCATTTTTTTTCTCATTCTTTTTGGTTCGATCGGTTACATAAATTTACTTTCAGTGAGCCTAAACCTCCTCATTACTACCTGCATATATTGTCCATTCTTTCTTTAATTCAAACATTTGAAACTGCGTAGTTACTTGAATTGTATTCATTTTGATAGATGAATTTCTTGAGTTGGTAAATCAACTAGGCAATGGATGTCTGCTTCACAGCTGTTATGGATTCTCCAATCCTTCTACCTATGTAAACCATGAAACCTGGTAATGCTGCAGTGTTTCTTATTTACTTCAAATTCTGCTCTTGTGGAAGGCCCAGGATTTTCTTTTCTTTTTCCTTTTTTTTTTTTTCTTTTTCTTTTTCTTTTTCTTTTGTGTTGTAGATATTTATGCAATATTTTGACAGATTATGTAACATTCTGAAAGTTACGGGAACTTGATATCTGAATAACTCATTGTTACCTTCAGTTCGTTAGTAATTTAGAATTTCAAAATATGGAAGTACTCAATATCAGCAGATGAATGTGTGAAGTCTTTCACATTGGATTTCCTTTGGTTATTCTCTGTTCAGTTTGTTCTTATATCCACATAATGATTTTCAAATTTCAACCCAATTGGGAATACAAATTTTTATGTATTTCAAGAGGGAAAGTAATTGGATCCTGTTTTTCTTTGACTTAAGTTTTCAAAAGTTACAATAATTGAGAATTTAATCGTACTTGCAGATAACGAACCACTGTTTTGTCATTCAACTCTTGTCTCAAGACCTGATTCTAAACTAGTTGAATACAAAAGAAGTGCTTTTGAAACGATTGGATTGGAGGAAATCAAGAAGGAAAGTGAGAATGGGGTCATGTGTGATAAATACCATTGTGAGAAAGATGAATCTTTGTTAGCATCTGAAATCAATGATAAAGATGGATTTTGGAACACATCAGAACTTGTAGGTACTTTGGTTGCAGCAGACTTTACCAATGGTAATGAAAATGGAGCCAGAGAGTCTGTTACCCCATGTTCTATTCTTTCCAGCAAAATGGAATTGTTTGAAGAACAGAATTTATATACTGACAGGAATGGTAAAGAAAATGAAGTTAGAGATTCTGTTGCTCCCTGTACCACTTCTTCTGGGAAAATGGAATTGTTTGAGAAGAACACAGAATTATATACAGACAAGAATGCCATGCAATGTGAGGTGGCAGAGCTGAGAGTTTGTCATGAAGAGAATTCTTGTCATCATGGTGTCAAAGACATTTGCATTGATGAGGGGGTGCCTTTTAAGGACACTATTTTGATTGAAGGTGAAAATGATATGGATCTTCGTACCATCATTCCTTTGGATGAAAACAAAAATAGTGCTTTGAGAAAAGAAAGGCAGGATATTGAGTTGCTTAGCCACAATGAGTTGATATCTTCATCACAAAATGATCCTAACGAGGTTGGTGATCCTGAATGTGGGACCAAAGAAAAGGTGGATATTGAGTTGCTTGTGGAAGATGCTTTGAAATCTTTGTTGGAAAATCATTTTATGGATGATATTGATAATGATGGTGGATCTCTCAGTCTAGAGCAGACACGTGAAGCAAATTATAACTCCACCTATGAGTTAGGAGATGGTGTCTCGAGAGAGAAATTTGTGACAAGTAGTAACGTACATTTGTTGCAAAAGTTAAGCAAACAAGAATCCCCTGAATCACTTCCTAATTCTCCCAAGTCTTCCAACTGTGATGGCAATGAAGTTGAACAACAATCTTGTCAGGTTTGTATTTACTAGCACAAATTATATTGCACGATATAAATGGTTTGTCAGGGCATCTTGTGAACATGAAAAGGAATTTATTTGTTTTTTATGTTTTTTTTCCTGAGATAGGTACAGAATATATATCTGGTCAAAGCTTAGTTTCAACAAGTTACCCAGTCGAAGGACCATAAAGAGAAAATATTACTGGTTTCTCATACGTTCTTATAGAAATGAATGATCTGGCTAGTTGCTACCTTGTTCGTGGGAAAATGAGAAAGTACCTTCTTCTCTATCTTTAAGTTCCCAACATTACACTCTTCGGAATTTGTGAAGTGTGAGTGTTAGGCACTTGACTTGTACAAACTCTTGATAGAAATGAATGGAGAAAAATGATTCACATAGTCGATGCAAACTAGTTTAGGGTCAAGGCTTTGTTGAGCTGTATGAGTATTATGCATTTCATGCTTTGCTAAATGTATAGGATAGTGTTATTGGACGTGAGAATTGAATGAATTTGACACTAGGCACATATTTGCATCCGGTATCATGTCCAAGTCAATGTGACAAAGGTCTTTCCATTTCACTGATGTTGCTAAGAACTGTTGCACAAGCATGGGAGAGTTTGCCTTCCTTGGAACATGACACAGATTGCATTTGTTTTCTTACAGATTCGATGTTGTGACGCATTTTGCAACCACCCCCCTGTGGTTTCTGCAGCTGAAGAACCAAACAAGATCATCCGTAAGTTACTGTACAATAGCAAGGTGGAGCGTGCAACAATCACTTTTGATTTTAATTCTTCTAAATCCGCATCTGGCGGCAGAGATGAGAGGCCTGAAGATGTTACTTGTGAACAATCAGTGGAGAATGACAGTGAGCCTAGACATGAGGATGTGATTTCTGATAGTTTTGCAGTGGAAAATGAAACGCATCCTTGTCAAGGAGAGTCAAGTTTCTCAATTGCAGGTCCCATGTCAAGTCTAATAACTTACTCAGGGTCAATTGCTTGCTCTAGTAATGTCTCACTTCGGTCAGATGGCAGCACAGCCAGCACCCGGTCCTTTGCATTCCCAGTGTATAGTTCCAGCAAACTTACTTCTGTAGTTGGCTTCTCTCTCCCTCTCTCTCTCTCTCTCTACATATATATATATATAAGCCTAACCAGAACCTTATCGAACATTCTATTTATTCCCTATTCATGTTTGCAGATTACAGTCTGAATGGAACAGCAGTCCAGTAAGAATGACAAAAGCTGAGAGAAGGCATTACAGAAAGCATAAGGGTTGGAGGCAGGGCCTTCTTTTTTGCTGCAGATTCTAAATGCTTCTAGTTTTACTATTGTTCCTAGGTTTACATATACACATCTTCATAATTTTACATTATTGTGCATCAGAGTATCGAAAATATACGTCTTCGTCTTTTCTTAGGCTCAGTGTGTCGGCGCGGTAGGATCACATGTCATGCTCTTGAGTTATGGTTTGAAGCATGCAGATTTAGCTGTTAATGGTCCGAGTATTGAATCCCTTGCTTTTTACCCCCAAATCAAATGTGTTCTTTTATTTGTCGCACAACAATACCCTCAAGTTCATCATTCATTTGAATAAGTTACATTGTGATAATTTTTGCTGTGGAATGAGTTGTCTTACCCCATTGAACGATCTCTTTTATCTGCGCAGTTCACAATAGCAGGCCTTCAATTTTTATTTTTATTTTTTCAAATTTTGATGAGGAGCAATAAGCCTATCATTGGTCATTACATATTTAAATTTCTTGGCAGCTTTCAGGTGTTTTTGACACTTTGTCAATTACTGCATTTTGGTTGGTTGGATGCGGCCTTGTAAATTTGGATTCCACTTCACTAGTCCGATTATCAGTTACAGAACTCTGAATCATGAACATAGCGCAGGGCTTGGAATAAATGAGTTTGAATTTAGTGCAAAAGATTATTGCTTGGCAAATAGACCAACAATATGGTGCTGATTTTGTAAACTGAGTTTTGCAGCGGAATCTTTGGTTTCATGTTATCATATCATATGTAATACTACCAATGAAAGTGTAGTTTAGAAGTTAAACTGAATTTGAGCTTTGGTTTCATGTTATCCTATCATGTCTAATATTGCCAATGAAACTAGATATTGCCAATGAAAGTGTAGTTTAGAAGTTATCTTGTCATATCTAATACTTTCATTCCTAAGCGAAAACTATGTCAATTTCACAATGTTTGATGAAGCAAAAGTAATTGCAGGTATTGATATTTATTATTTGCATTAAGACTTAATTTTTTAATCACATGTTAGCTTGTAGCAGAAGTGATTGTGGAAATAGCTCCTTCACATACATTTCAAATGGGAAAGTTAAATTATTTTTTATTCTTTTATAAAAGGTGGAAAAATGATATATTGCCTGGATTTTTTTTTATCAAAATAATGTGACAATAGCATTTATATAATAAAGCAAGTGTTTGTTAGTGATTTACTAATATCAACAAGAAAAACGGTGGTTTACTAATATCAACAAGAAAAACGAAACGGCACGAGAGAGGTATTCTTATAGTGGAAGTATAACTTTAGAAGTAGAAGTTATATTTTTAATTTTTAAATTTTTATGAAAGTTCATTCAAGAAATAAATTTCAACTTTAGAATCTCTTCATTCGCCGTTAGAAAGCTAGTCTTTAGGTTTGGGATCAAACGAATTAGGGTATGATGAAAGGAATTGTATCAGAATGAATTTGATCAAATATTGTTACTGTGTGACCAAAAAATATCTTGCCTGATCACAATAGTATTTTTTTCGATCATAAATTATACTTCTCGATTAGAGGGTATATTTTAATTAAATTTGAATTAAATAGTTTGATAGTAATATTGTGTAGTTATTTTACTTACTATATTTAAGTGAATTATGAAACAAGATTTGCAACATATATATATATATATAACAAAGTTATTTCTTCACTAGTCCTGAGTCTTAAATCATCTAGCATTTAATACTATCACTTACCACAATCATTGTAAAGTCAAACAAAAATAAAACATGTTAGGTTCTCATAGTATAAATATCAAAAATATAGTTAAGATATGAGTTCCGTCCCCCTTTTCTCGATTTCTCTTCCTCCATTACTCTTTGAAAAATATATAAGTTTATCATGAATACTAATAACTGATTTAACTATCGAAGAGTTTTTGATCAGGAATAAAATTCGATCACTTTATTTTATTATTTCTTTATTTACAAATCTACACTAAAAAGAGAGTTTTTGAGAATATAGGAAAATGGGTCGATGAAAGGGAGGGCTAGAAATTTTCCAAACAGTTACTGTGCCTCCACTGTGTAAAGAAGGATTGAGCTGTTACTATTCACCTAACAAGTGTCAGCATTTTGGGTTGACGGAGGTGTGGCCGATAGTGGCCCTGTTCGGCCTCTATAAAATAAAATAAAATAATATAAATACGCAGTCTGAAATTATAAAATTTAAATTTAATATTTATTACATAAAACTCAAAACTGTAAAATTTAAATTTTCTACTCATTACACAGAATTCAAGACATTAACTTTTTATTTTATACAACTTCAAACACACCCAATTTTATTTAAACCAGAAACTATTGGCCCTGCCTCAGCTGACAAAAAATCAACCAAAATGGCGTGAAGACTCCTAAAAGAAGTCTAACGCCTCGTTTGGTTACATTAAAAATTATTAAATTTTATTAAAATTTAATTATTTTTATATTTTTTTTAATTAAATTTTAACACATATCACTTTTATATCAAATCTAATTATATTTTTACTGTATTTTTTTATTAAACTTTTATTTTTCAAACACCCTGAATATATATTCAGGATTTTTTGTACTTTTAGTTTTGGAACTCTGCATTTTGTGCTTTGTGTATCCTCTCTCTCTCTCTCTCTCTCTCTCTCCGCGCTGAGATTTGTGCTTCTGCCCTTCATTGTCATAAATTCCAACTCATATCACATGCAAGTAACTTGAGCTAATAATGGAGCTGATGGTAATAGCTACACTGTGCATTAGTCTTTCAGTACTGCTGACACCCTGTGCCTCTCAACAACTTCAGGTGCAATCATCCCATGAGGAAGGTAATTAGAGGCTCTCCGTCTCTCTCTCTCTCTCTCATGATCTCATAACTTTCAAACTTGCGCAGCCCAAGGTCTTCAGGTTTCTCCTCTTTGTCTGCCAAGGAAGCTTAGACTCAACGAGGCAGCTACTGTAAGTGTAACTTCCCTCACATTTCATATATTCTTCTGATGGAGAACCAGGACTTAAAGGAAAAAAGGAGGAGGATAAAACAGTTTGCTTGGCACTCTAGCTAGTTATACAATTTTCTGATCTTCATTTTACAAAATTTCCTGTCAAAGCAGGCAAAAATTGATGGAGGAAAAGAGTTACTGTCATACAACAAGCAGATGGGAGCCTTATCAGGTGACCATATATGAAACTTGTTCATGCCATTCAAAAACCGTTTGTAAAGGGAACTTCATTACTAGCTCATTCAATTTATTTATTTATTAAAAAAAAATGCTTCCTCATCTAACCTGAGAAACCTTGAATCAAACTTGGGGATTTGACTTTCTTAGGTGTGTTTTGGGCAAGGAATTTGGAGAGGAAAAAGAAAAAAAGAAGTGAAAAAGTAAGGAAATAGAGGAAAAGTAAACATAAAATTCTAAATATATATATCCGTTTAAATGAATTAAAAAATATAATAAAATAAAAAATTCATCAATATATTATTTTTAAATTTAATTAAATTTTATTTCTAAATTCTAGCTATATATGTCTTTTTTCCTTTCATTTTCCATCACAATTTAAATAAGAGGATGGATTTTGAAACCATATCATTTTTCTTTTTTCTTGACAAATTCTTAATTAAAATATAGTAGTAAAACATTATATCGTAAATTTAATTTGAGAAAAATGCTGAGTTGAGCTTCCGGGTACTGCATAAAATAGCGAACATCACACAACCTTTCTGGAATTGAATAAAGAAGCAACCATTTGTGAAAAAGGATTTCTTAGGAAAGCTTCCCTTCTGAATTAGAAAATTCTTTCGAAGTTTCGAACTTTTGAATTTATATAGAATACATTCTCTGACCCCTTGAAAGAAGATCCACTTCTTAACTACTCCCCTATAGAATTCATTTCTGATTAATTATTATAATATGATATAAATTAAGGCTCCTTTCATTTCAAAAGTAGTTGGAAGTTGAGTTTTTAGTTGTGGAACTTTTTAATTTTTTTTAAAAATTATTAAAATTATTCATTTATTTTTTAAATTTTCTTTAAATCATGAAAGTAAAAATGTTAAATGACAAAACAAAAAAAAAATTAAATAAATAAAAATTAGCTGATAAAAAATTAATATTTTTTTCTTTTTTTAAACATAAAAAAGTTAATTTTTATTAATTAACTCTAAAAAAATAAAAATTAATTTTTTTTCTATTCTCAAACTAAGTCTAAAGCTCATTATAGTGGAACTCGAGGATTTGGTACCCATTTGGTACCCGTTTGGAGTAAAAAAATTCTCTGACAAATGGTAAAAAATTTTAAAAATTATTTATTTTTTATCTTATTACACGAATTATGAATTCACAACTTATCTCAATTTATATTATCTCACTTTTTATTACTCCAAACACAGTCTAGATCATTCATACATGAAGCTTGGCCCAACCAATTATAAAAATAGCAATATAAATTATATAAAAAATTTCAATTATATATATATAGAGATTACCCCCTCTTATATATATGCTCCTAAATTTCAAATACCAATATGATTGTTATCCTTTGATAATATTCCTATTTATCACTTTCGTGATAGCTTTTTTATCTCCATGATAGAAAATTTCTTACCTTTCCCCACATTCCCCACATCCATGCTTAGTTGATAATTATATTAAAACTAATACTATTTTTCTTTTTTTTTTTTTTGTTTTTACAAAAAAATAATTTACATGACGTGTGCAGATAAACAACAGCACGTAGGAGGAGGAAGAGAGCATGGAAGAGCAGGAACATGGAGAGAATGGGCTGAGAAGACCGACAATTCGGAGTTCTTCACCATGGATTATTCTCACGTGAGACGACGACGTCCCATACACAAGAAGTCCGTGCCGGTTAGTCCATGAAACCTGGGCAATTTAAAAATTAAGATTTTCTGTTTACTGGACAATTAACTTTTGTGGGGGGAAAACAAGTGTTTTGTGGCAGACAAGTCGTAGCAGATTCCTAAGATTTTGTTACAAACAAAGACCCTAACGCATGCTTTTGAGGCTGTAATCTCTTTGTTTTATGAACATATTTTGTTAGTCTCCGATATGGTCAAAGGGGACTCAAGCCCCCATATTTCGGAAACCGCTCTCACAAATTGGAAATCACGGTGGGTGTTGGGCGGAATCCGACAATATGTGCTTTGTTTGGTGTATTATATGATGGAATGGAATTGCTGCTTCGTCGTACACTATTTGCGTTGCATGCAGGTATCAAATTAGCATGCTAACGATGATCGCCGTGTTAATTAAAGGAGGAATAAATCTATAGAATGTCAAGAGATATTCTGAAAATAATATCAAAGAATTTTGAATATTTTCATTAATTGCAGCATTCAAGGTTGGTGTTTCCTAGATTAACTAGGCAGCCCAGCTTGCGTTGTTGGTACGTACATTCATCTAATGAACACGATTAGGAGGGGTTTTGCAAATTTAAAATAGGTCTCGTATTAGTATTTGATATCTATTGATATATTAAAATAGAGGGACGGGATTAGGAATTTAGTAATTAGGGAGACAATTCTTATAAATTTTAATATTTCATATATAATCTCAAGAATGTAATATCAAAATTAAACAGTCTATTAGAATTTTTAACAAATAATATAAATTAATAATTAAATATTTAATCATTTGTAGATAAAACAATTATGAGAATTTATTATTCAATTACATTTCAAAACCTTATTAATAAGATTTACAAATCAAAGAATATGAAATGAGATATTGAACGCAACAAATATGATTTTAGCAAGACCAGAAATAAAATTTATCAAAACGTCATAAGTAAGAGAATCCTAATACTGATTATTTTTGTTATTTTTAATTATAATGTGTAAAGAAAGAGTTATTGAGAAAAAAAAAAACCAAAAAAATAATAAATTATTGGTACACCTGTTAATTGAGGAGACTTAAACTCAAATGAGTTAATTGAGAAACATCAAATAAAAAAAATATATTAAGCATTCAAGCTTTCTGTCATATTGAGTTTCAGTTTCAATGAAAGAAAAACTTGCAAGGCTAGAACTTTAACTTCAAAACCCTGAGAATGAGTAATCCTAACAAAAAAAAAATCTTAACTTTTGTTTTCGTCAGTGTATAATCTCAAAAACTTATTTTAAAAATTATTTAATTGATCAGGTTGAATCATTAATGGCCTAACTCAAGAATTTAAATTCCATATTTTATCAAAGGTCTAACTCAAAATTATGGCCCAAAGTAAAAGAGTAATTGAGGATGTCATTTAAAATATATATAGGCAACGCTTAGGGTGACAAAAAATAATACAAAATTTTACAAATCTCTATAAATACGAATTACGAGATTATAAAATTTAAATTTTTTACTCATTGC
>JAVXUM010000030.1:16209238-16226695 GCA_035590655.1 Pouteria glomerata
CGGTTCTCACTGAGTAAAACTACGACTACCCTCTTGCACTTGGGAGGTAAAACCTAAACATATTTTAGGGTCAGTCAAGCACCCGACACTCTGATACCACTTGAAAGTCCCAATAGCAGTATTTCACTTACAGAAATCAGCAACTAAGAAAGCTAAGACCAACCGCACACTTGCAAATGTAAATCAGAGAGCATCCAACAGCAATACACACAAATTTGTTGACAAGGGTAAAAACTCCTTAGAAATCTAAGGAGAAAACAACCCCGGATCCTTAAGCGGATCAGGCTAGAAAACTTCACTATGTAAAAAGAGGTTACAAGGTTCCAAAGGAAAGTATTACAAGTTTTCCCAACCAATGACCCATTGATCTACTTGTATAAAATACTCCCTAACCTTGCTTGCTAGACATCCCACAACTAACCTCAACCAGTGAGGAAATCTCTCTTCAAACTTTGAAGAAAATGCTCCCCAATATGTCTCTAAATCACCGATCTGAGCTGATGTAATGAACCTTTGTACCAAAGATGAAGAGAGTCATTTAAGCTTCATGAAATCCAAAAGTCCATAGTCATCCTCACTGCTTTTTGCTTAAAATGGTAGTGATCAGGTTTTCAGAACAAAAAGCTAGTGGTTGGGAAAAATTTTTTGTTTTTTATATCAAAAAGGAAGGGTAAATCTGTCATTTGAACATCTTTAAAAAAATTCCTGCGCAACAGTCAGGGGTAGCTCTTGGGCAAGAGTTTCCCTACTCATGCTCGCGAGGCACCTAAACACATTCTGGACAAAATCCAATATGACTCAGGTGAAACAAGAAGCTCGCAGGTGCGAGCTGCCCATCTCATGCTCGCGAACCTTTTTAATTAAAAGAGACCAGTGAGGATGAACACAGGAACTTCTTCTCAGCAAAACACCACTCCATTTTCAGCTGTTCTTCTCCCAACATGTCCATGGATCACTAATACTCTTTGACATGTATTTGTGAACCAAATCTATGCTCTTGTGACATTTTCAACAATGAATAGTACAAATAAAGAAATTGCCAATTTTCTAACACTTACACAGGTGCAGCTTTAATGTAACGAAGAACCCTTTGGGCCACCATAAGATGAGGCATTCTAGGCTTCTCCATGAATTGATTGAGAACATGAACAGAATAAGCCAATTTTGGTCGAGTAATGGTGAGATAAAGTAGCTTACCAATCAGCCTTCTATAGAAAGTAACATCAGTTAAGACATCCCCTTCATCCTTGGCAAGTTTCAAATTCTGTTGCATAAGGAAGAAAACTGGTTTACATGCCAAATAACCAGATTCATGAAGAAGGTCCAAAGCATATTTTCGCTAACAAATGGAGATCCCTTCACTGTTACGATCTATCTCCAAGCTAAGAAAAAATTTCAAGGTTCCCAAATCCTTTAACTTAAATCTTGCATGAAGTGATGAAGTTAAAGTTTGAATTGCATCCAAACTGTTACTTGCAATCAAAATATCATCTACATATACAAGAATAGCAATGAAAGTTGAAGATGAAGTTTTGACGAACAAAGAATAATCAGTATACAATTGAGTGAAACCTTCATTTTGCAAAGCAGTGGACAATTTTGAAAACCATTGTCTAGAAGCTTGTTTAAGCCCATAAAGGGATTTTCTTAAATGGCATACTTGATCTTTTGAATGTGTAGGATGACCAAGAGGAACATGCATGTAAACTTCTTCATCTAATTCTTCATGGAGAAAAGCATTATTAACATCAAGTTGGTTTAAATGCCAACCATAAATTGCAGCCAACACTAAAAGACACCTCACGGTAGTAAGTTTAACAACTGGAGAAAAAGTCTTGTAATAATCCAATCCTTCTTGTTGTGTATACTAACCTTGCCTTATAGCTTTCAATGAAACCATCCGATTTATATTTAATTCGATAAACCCATTTGCATGCTATTGGGGTTTTGCCTTTAGGTAAATAAACCAAGTCCTATGCATGATTATCCTCATGGGCTTGCAACTCATCTTGCATAGCTTGGCACCAGTGAGGTGATTTAATGGCTTGATGGTAAAATGCAGCTCGGAGTGTAATGATGCAGTAGAAATAAATGCTCGATGGCTGGTTGAGATTTTATCATAAACAAGGTAAGAAGTAATATCATATGGCATACCTGGAAGTGCAGTACCAGTGCTCGAAGAATCATGATTAAATGATGAAAATGCCTGCTGACATACATAATCCTGCAAGTATTTTGGCAGAATACTAATTCTAGATTATCGTCTAGCTAGTTCAGATTGATAAGAATTGGGTTGTGCAATAGGAGTAGAATTTAACTCATGTACATTAGGTTCAAATGCAAGAAGTTGGTGCTGTTGTGGACTACCTGAAACAATGGGTGATGGCGACACAATAGAATCATCATGAGTGTCATGTGGAAGTGAAACTTGGGAAAGTTCAAAACGAAAAATATGTTCATGAAAAATGACATATTTAGAGATGAAGATCTTTCCGGTTTCTATTTCATACAATTTGTATCCTTTTGTACCATAAGGATAACCAAGAAAAATACACTTACAAGCTCTTTGATCAAACTTAGAGCGATTGCGAACTAAAGTTGAGGCAAAGCATAAACACCCGAAGACTCTAAGATGACTATAAGAAGGAACAGTTCTAAATAACATTTGATAAGGAGTTTTATTGGACAAAAGTGGAGTGGGAGTCCTATTAATTAAATACGTAGCTGTGAGAATACAATCACCCCAAAAACAGAGAGGTAAGTGTGCTTGAAACCTCAAGGCTCTCGCCACATTTAGCAAATGCTGATACTTGCGTTCAACGATAGCATTTTGTTGCGGTGTTTTAACACAAGATTTTTGATGAATAATCCCTTTGGAATTAAAAAAATCACGGATGTCAAATTTCTCACCATTATCAGATCTTAAAACTTTAATTTTGGTGTTAAATTGGGTTTGAATGAGAGTATAAAAGGATTCAAGAATAGAACGAGTTTGAGACTTTATTTTCATGAGGTATACCCAAGTACACCTTGTGAAATCATCAACAATGGTAGGTAAGAATCTTGAATTATCAAGTAAGGGTACAACAAAACCGCCCCATATATCAACATGCACCAAATCAAAATGATGTTTATAAACAGTAGAACTTGTGGAAAATGAGAACTTGTGGAAAATGAAAGTTTGTGTTGTTTGGCTAGAGGACAAACATCACAAATCTTATTTGAATTAAAACAAGCATCAGTGATACATTTGCTTAAGAGTTTCATTCTGGCATTAGAAATATGTCCTAATCTATAGTGCCAAAGATTAAAAGAAGACTGAGATGCTGTTAATGAATGAACATTACATCCAACATTATTCAATTCATAAAAAAGAAAATTTTCTTGCAGTAAATACAAGCCAGCATGCTCTTCACTGACTCCAATCATCTCTTTCTTGTACTGGTCCTTAATGAAATAATGATTTCGATCAAAGGTTGAAGAGCATTTACGAGTTTTAACGAGTTTACTGACAGATATCAAATTAAAGGTGAAGAAAGGGACACACAATGCATCAACTAAGATGAGATGATTGGATAAAACAATTGTGTCTTTATGAGTTACAGGAACAAATTTACCATCGGGTAATTGCACATTTGTGTTCTTGAGAGGCTCAGCAGTTTGAAAAAAGACAAGAGAAATTACCACATGATCAGTGGCACCTGTGTCTATAACCCAAGAGGTAGGATGAAGAAAGACTTTGGTTAGAACATTAGATAGGGAGAAAATTTTACCTGGCAGGTTTGCAAACGTATGAGTTGAGTTTTCAGAATTATAAGAATTGATTGTAGCCGCTTCACTATGGGATTGGGAGGAAAACAAATTCTGGAATTGCTGGTATTCTTCTTGGGTGATGGACACAATAGAACCAATGTTTGGTTGTGAAAATTGACTCATCACTGCTGCAACTGATTTGCTCTTGTTATAATTGTGATAACCAGGTGGATAACCATGTAATTTATAGCATTTTTCTACTGTGTGTCCAGTTATGCCACAATGGCTGCAAATAGGCTTGTTTCTGCGAGAATTGTAGAATTCCTACTATTTGAAAATCCTGACTTTATGTTTTGTGGAGCCTTGCTTATTAAAGCAGCGGATTCAATATCATGTATGGTAGAGGAGGACAAATCTCATTACCTTTCTTCTTGAAGAACCAAGGAAAACACTTTACCAACCGGCGGTAATGGATCTATTAAAAGAATTTACCCCTTTATATTTGAAAATCTGTCATTTAACCCCATGAGAAATTGGATGATGCATTGCCACTGTTGGTATTCAGTAATAGTTTGTAAAGCTCCACATGTGCAAGAACCACAAGTGCATTTGGTAAAAGGACAACACTAAACAAATTCATTCCACAAAGCTTTGAGTTTTGTATAATAATTATTTACTGAAATATGCCCTTGAGAAAGAGAGGACATTGCTTTCTACAATTCATAGACTCTCGGACCATTGGACTGTGAGAATTTGATTTTCAAGTCATTCCATATCTTTGTTGTAGTATTAAAATAAATGATAGTTGCAGCAATTTCTTTGGTGACACTGTTCAGCAACTAAGAATACACCATTCTATTGCAACGATTCCATGCAAAAAATTTAGAATTTGTACTTGCTGGTTTAGGAATAGAATCATTTATAAAACCAAGCTTATTTTTGGCACTCAAGGCCATGTAGAATGATCGGGACCAAGTCTTGTAATTCTCACCATTGAGTGGTTGAGAAACAATAAGAAGATCAAGATTATCTCCATTTTGAAGATAATAGGGACTAAAGAAATCAGTAGTAAGGGAGGCTGAAGAATTTGAAGAAACTTCCATTACTGTTATATGAAGAAATGCTCTGATACCATAACAAAACTTGATATTCAGAACATGATTGAAGAATGAATTATTTCAAAGAGAAATCAATTCTCTTCATTACCACTTTAAATGTTAATGTCTATTTATATAGTATAGATAATAGAGGAGTTAGAAAACTAACTTCCCAAGAACATGTGAATTGATTACAACAAATATAAAAATTGCTTCCTAAAAATATGTGAATTGAATATAACTAATTAGGTTAGCTAATCTTTTTCTCTTTGGTCTTCAGAATAATGTAATAAATTGCACTTTAATCACATGTTATCTTTTCTATTATGAATTAATTGTGTTTTAATTAATTTTCTTTTAACTTTTATTTTTATTTTAAAAAGAATTTTAATTAAATTAGATTGAAATTATTAGATCAGATATAATTAAATCTAAGCTCTTAATTTTTCACTGCAACTATTATTGTAAATTTTTTTATTACATTACCATGGAACCGAACACGTACGCTTTAATGTTTTATCTCATTTGGTTGGTGGGTTGAGGTGGGTTCGTAATCTCACGACCAACTGTCAAAATTAATGGAGAAATCATTACTCTAATTTTCTTTTAATCCAAATTGTGCTCATCATCTGTTAGAAACAGTTTAAATGTAGATCAATTGCGGCCTCTAAAATGAAAATAACTACCTAAAAACTAAATGATGTGAAGTGAATCAGAGAGTATATTTCCTATCTTCGTGACCAATTGCAAGAAAAAAATATTTTTATGTTGTGGAATACATTGAGCTTATTATTTAAAAATAATAAACTCATACAATTTTATATTAATTATAATTTTAACATCACCACATCATTAATTTTGATTTTACTTTTTAGTGTAATATTTTAATGCAATATCATTTTTTTATTTTCAGACTTTCCTAACATAAACAAAGAACGTGAAAAGGTACCATAAATGAATAACTGTTAACTATATAACCTAAAAATTAATTAAGATGCTTGTAAATTGATTTAGTTAGTTTTTGTATTTCAAAAATTTCCCTATTCTAAAGAATTTTCTATAATAGAGAAAGTATAATTATTTTTTATCCTATAAATAATTATAACAAACATTACAGCTCCCAAACCCAAAACAAACACAATCAACGACAAAATACGAAGAGTATATGCGGATCGGTAGTTGATTAATATATTAAATGGATTTGTAAAGAATTTACAAAGTCTGTCTCTCTCTCTCATACTCTTTCTCTACCTTTTTTTGCCATGCACTAATTTTCATCTTTCGTTTTCTATCTTTCTTTTTTATACCCCAAAACTGTGGGAAACAAGGTTTTCAATTTGTCAACAACAGCAACTCCAAATTTCAACAGACTGAAGATGGCTTGTCAGCTCTCCTACAGCTGCTGATGTGCTGCTCACTTGACTTAGGGGTCGTAAAATGTCTGGAGTAGTATAAAATTGTATAAAATTTAAAAAGTTAGATGGTATTTGGTTTGATTTTTTATTTTTTATTTTTTGTTTTCTATTTTATGTGTTTTATGTTCTAAAAATTTCAAAACACAGAAACAAAAATGTTATATTTTTCTTATTTGAGTTGAAAATATTTAAAATAATTTTTTAATATTTTTATTTTATATGTAAACTTATTTTCTATTTTTTAAAATAAAATTTAAAAACACAAGTGACCAAATGCGCTTTAAACTATCTTCTTTGTTTTCAAAAGATCAAAATAAAAAATGAACTTAAAACAGAAAATAAAAAACAAAAACTAAAAACAAAAAATAGAAAAACAAATCAATGAGGCCTTAGTCTCTTATTTTTTTGTATTGTGAATAAAAAGTGTCTCGTTTTTTATATTGTAAATAAAAAATTTAAATTTTATAATTTCATAATTTATATTTATAGAGATTTATAAGATTTTACTTTATTTCTTTCGAGTCCAAACCCAGCCAAAGATTGCCCACATGGGTGAAATTATTGATGCAACTAATAGTCGTGTTTTAGTCTGAACTAGCCATGATTCTGCAGAGCTCGATAAGCTTTACTCTTTAAACTAATTTAGGCTTCATTTGATTACATACACAGGTTTTTTTTTTTTTTTTTGGTTTTATATGATTTTTTTCATTAAAATTTTATTTTTTTTAAAAAACTATTATTTTTAAGCCTGTTGATCGTATTTATAAAAAAAAATCAAAAAATTTATGTTCGTTGGTGATTAACACGTTCAAAAATTACATCTTCTAAAAAAAATTAAATTTTAATTAAAAAAAGTTATATAAAATGAAAAAACACAAAGAAGTTAAAAAATTAAAACATAATCAAACGCACCATATATATATATATATATATACACCGAGTACGTACAGCACTTAAAAAAAAAAATACAACACATAGTAGTTACTAGACTGACAGCAAGTCCGCGTCCCTTTAAAGCAGACCTCGTTGTATTATTTTTTTTTTAAATTCTTTTTACGTTTCTCTTTTTTCTTTCTTTTTTATTTTTGCAGCAGATTTTATTCATATTTTTAATACATAATACAAAAGAAACAAAAAAAAAAAAAAATGTGGGCTGGGACTGAGTTTATATAAAAGCCACCACCACCCTTTTCTGCACAACCCGCATCAGACGATAAGTCCTGTTAAAAGAAAATTGGTAATTGCAGGAATTCAAAATTTGTTAGCCGTGTGTATCGTAACAGAAACTTGGACACTAAAACTTTGACGAGAGGTAAAAATAGATTAGCTTATTGATAGTTTCTCTAGAAATTACAGTCTTAGAGATGACTAAACTATAATTGTCTGGGTCAGAAGGTTTTAGGTCTGAGCAGTTTATTAGTGCATGGGACGAGAAAAGAGGAGGAAAAAAAAAAAGAACATTCTCAGGATGAGGGAGCCTGATGTGACTGCAGAGCCCCGTTCAACATTCTTAGGCGTTACGCGGTTAAAACTCCGCACTCTGGGTCTCTCGCCTCTCTCGCTCTCTGTCTCTCTTCCACTCCCAGTCGCTCACCTTTTCTCTGGCCAGTTTTTTCCTTTTAATTCTTTGACAATTCCTCCCATTCGCTGTTGATAAGACTTGGAGAGCCCCACCGTATCCTACACAATTATAAATTTGGACGAGCCGATTCGAACTTTATCACTTCCTCAAATCGCCAATCGGCTTCCTTCCACGATTCCATCCGCTGTTAATAAAGAAGAAGAAGAAGATGCATCTCCATTCGCCAATGATTTTTGTGATCATCGTTTTCCTTTCTCTGATCATCCTCCCCTTTGTAGCCCTACTGTCCCTCAATTTCAGTAGTTTCAGTCCTGTCGATAATAGAATAATGCGCGAGGGCGCAGCTTGTGCACAAAATAATGTAATCCAATTCACCACGAGCCCTAGTGAAGTTGCCCGAGCCACCTATGCTAAACCAATCCAACTCTGGGACAGTTCGACCGGAAATATGGCAAACTTCAGCACCCAGTTCTCCTTTGTCATCGATTCCCATAATGTATCATCTTATGCTGATGGACTTGCGTTCTTCCTCGCACCAAACGGTTCCCGAATTCCTGACGGAACAAGCGGAGGCGGGAGCCTTGGCCTCACAGCCGACAAGGAGGTACGGAACTCAATTGACTATACATTTGTTGCAGTGGAGTTTGATATTTTGTCCAACGATTGGGACCCCCCGCAAGATCATGTAGGTATTGATATCAACTCATTGAGATCTGTTAATAATATTACATGGCATAGTAGTATTCCTAATGGGAGACAAAATGTTGCTTGGATCAGTTATGATTCTGGTTCTAAAAATCTCGGTGTTGTTTTCACTGGTTTTGCCAGTGACAACATTACCGTGATTCAACAGGGCCTTTATTACATAGTTGATCTGCGAGATTACTTGCCAGAATGGGTTACTGTTGGCTTTTCGGCTTCAACAGGATTGCAATCTACAAGCCAAAACATTCATTCCTGGAATTTTAGTTCCACTGATCTGCCGACTCATGAGACTAATAAAGGAAAAGCAAAACTATGGGTCAGATTGGGTCCAAGTCTGGCCGGTGGAATTGTTTTGGTTGTGATAGTTTTTGTTGTGTCTGTTTTGGCTTGCCGGAAGTGCAGTAACAGACCGCAAAATAATAGTCAGAACAATCGGGATGATTTGGAGGGAGGTGCTCCGGGACCAAAGAAGTTATCGTACAAGGAGTTGGCACGTGCAACGAACAATTTTGCACCGGGGAACAAGCTTGGTGAGGGAGGTTTTGGCGGTGTCTATAGAGGCCACTTGCGGAAATTGAATGTCGAAGTTGCCATAAAGAAGAAGTCAAGAGATTCGCCACAAGGGATGAAGGAATACAAGTCCGAAGTGAAGGCAATTAGTGGATTGAGATATAAAAATTTGGTGAGACTCATAGGCTGGTGTCACGAGAGGAAAGGACTCCTTTTCTGGTGCCATAAGGAGGAACAACTTCTGCTGGTTTATGAGTTCATGCCCAATGGTAGCTTATATTCTCATCTCCACGACAATAATACTTTGTTGAAATGGACCACGAGGTACAGAATTGCTCAAGGTTTAGCAGCAGCATTGTTATATCTACAGGAAGAATGGGAACCCAACCGGTACGTGGTGCATCGGGATATAAAATCGGCGAATGTTTTATTGGATTCAGATTTCAATGCCAAACTTGGAGATTTTGGGTTAGCACGCGTTGTCAACCATGGACAACAAGTTCAAACCTCAGTTGTGGCAGGAACGATCGATTACATTGCTCCTGAATGCTTTAATGGGGTAACTACGAGCAAAGAATCAGATGTGTATAGTTTTGGAATTGTAGCACTAGAAATAGCAACAGGTAAAAAGCCAAATGGACCTCAGTCTCACACGAATCAGAGAAACATAGTCAATTGGGTTAGGGAAAATTATAGAATGGAATATCTTATGGGATCAGCTGACCCTGAATTGGGTGCTAATTTTGATGAGCAGGAGATGAAACGTTTGTTGATTGTTGGACTTTGGTGTGCTAATCCGGATGATAGTCGTCGGCCATCAATTAGGGATGTAGTTCACACGCTTAATTCTAATAATGAAGATTCATTGCCAGACGTTTCATCGCCAGACGTTTCATCACAGGTCTTTGATCCTCCAGTGACTAATCAAGCATCCTCAACTTCTTCGGCGTCCTATGTCAGTGCTAATGGGGGCACTGGGTAGGTATGGTTCTCTTCAAGTTTAAAATGACCAAAAAAAAAAAAAGCCAATTGTTGAAGTTGTCTCTCTCTTCTGCATACTCTTCTTCCATCGTATCAGTTTGGTTCCACATTTCATAAAGTTGTACTTCATTTTATTAAAATAAAAATATCAATTTTTCAGTCTAGATGTTTGGGGTATCCTAAGTAAAATGCTGTTTTTTACTTTTCTCTCTTTTGACTTTAGAAAAATGGAAATTTAATATTATTTTGTAAAATAGCAGTTTTTCAATTGGATGTTTGGTATCCTGCGTAAAAAAGTTGTTTTTGTTTTTATTGTTATTTTTTTTTTTGTCTTTTAAAATTAAAAGTTTAGTATTTTTTGCCTTGTTTAGTGGGTTTCTTGATATAAGTTTTAAACTTGAACCGCAATCAAAGGGCACAACCTTAAAAGAAATGTTCATTATTTTTTATTGGATTTTTTATTTTATAAATAGAAAATATAAAATGTTATAATTTAGATTTGTAATTATTTAATTTATTTATAGATTATTTTTTTATTACGTAATTAATTAAGTTTATCATTTTAAATTTTTAATTTATTTTTGGAAAAGTATGAATCGTTGGATGTTTTATTGAATTTTTAGTATTGAGTTTTGATTGAAAATTTATCGTAATTTTAGCGAATGTGATAGCACTTAATTAAAAAATTACGTATATAAAAGATTTATCAATTAAGGTTTTATTTTATTCTATATTGAAAGAGAGAGAGGAGAGGAGCGAGGTGAAAGGCTGCACTTATTGGTGAAGAGCGGAGAAAAATAAAAAATTAGCATTTATTTGATGAAAAAAATTAGAAATTCATGTATATACATATATGCGCGTATATATTTTAGGTTTGAGTTTTTTTTAAAACAAAAAAAAGTGGCTGTCGCAGGACATCACTAAGGGCGGACACACACGCATGTACATATATATATATATATATATATAACATATGGGGATTATATTGACGAAAGAGGTTGGCAGAAAGGAAAATACAAAAAAAGAATAGAAACAAAAAAAAAAAACTCGTGGAAGAGGATAGCGATAGAAGAGAAAGGTGGAATAGTTATGTATTAGGTTCCGATTGAGAGTTTCAGGGAATTTATTTAAAGATTTTGAGTAAGGGGCACTTAGGTTGACATGCTCTTAGGAGTGTAAATTGGTTTGAAAATTAATGGAGGGAGATTAAAGTTATTAATTTCAATTGTTTTGATAGTAGAGATAGTTTATAGTTAATAATTTTATTAATTATAAATTTAAAGAAAATTTTTAAATAATAAATGTTATATTTATATATTCAGAATTGTGATGAATCATTTTAATTATTTTACATATATATATTTGGAATTTAGGTGGATGTTTTGACTTACTAGTAAAAGTTTTGTAAATTATTTCATACATAAAGGTTTTCAAAGTTGAATTTTCTGAATTATTATTTGTGAAAAAAGTTGTATTATTTGAAAAAAGACTATATGTTTCATGTTATTGAGCATATGAAAAAATTATTTGAACACTTGTGTTTAGTTTTGAAATTTATGGGATTTTGATTAATAATTATTTTGTGGTTATTGAAATTAAAATAAAAATCGAGAAACAGATTTCTTAAGTAGTGTGACTTTAGCAATTAGAGAACAGATCCTATGAAAATTGTGGTAACTCTAATTCTCAACGATTATAAGAATAAGCCCGTAAAAATCCTAATGATCTTAATCGGATCGGCATAATGAAAAACCCATGAGCCACATTAGGTGACTTTAAGTGCGATATTTGATCTAACGGCTGTTACCCATAAGAAATTATATTGGCACACATGATGTTTTATTCTCATGTAATAATCCACATATTAATGTTTATGGTCATTGTTGTGATTGATAGGTTGATTTATGAATGTTATTACACTCTAATGTGAAAGTTTTTAAATTACTATATGAAATTCCCAAACTGCTCTATTTATTGAATCAAATATCAAATTGATACAAATATATTTAAAGGAATCACACAGATTAAAACCTTTAAACACTTTCACTAAAACCCCAATCGTTGGTTACAGACTCAAACTCACAGTAGACCGAATCCTCGACTCTACACTCGTTGACATCTGCTCGACTCCTCGATTCACCAACTCCTTTTAGTGAAAGCCCTCCGACTCCTCGAAGGCAACGTACTGAATCCTCAGTAAATCTGCTGAATCCACAGCTTGCTGAAACCTCAGCGATCACGAACGCCAACCCGAAATCCTCCGGATTGCACACACACAACGATTGTTGAAGTAAATTGATCGAGAGAATACTCCGTTTTCTCCGTGCTGAATTATCAAATTTTCTCTCATCTATCTCTTCCCCCAAAAAAACAGAACATTTAACGCTGAGCAGAGGCAAAATAATCAACTTCGCGGGTTGGGCGCACCCGCGGTTACACGCGGCCATACCGCAGCCTTCACGTGCCGTACACGCGGCCATCCCGCGGCCATCCCGCGGGTAACACGCGATTACACGCGTGATCAGAGCGACGTTCCCGCACGGCTATTCTGCAAAATCATGCTTTCGGCTTTTTGCCTGCGTCCAACTGCGGACATCCCGCGGTTATCCAGCGTTGGTTCCAAATTTGCCCTGCCATTCTTTGACTGAACACTTAAATGATTATGTTTAATTTAACTGAGGCTTTTAGACACCTATACAACTTAAACTACAAACATAATATCTTTGACTATGGTGTTGCCAATTTACAAATTTGTCCTTAACATATAGCCTCAAAGATACCAGCCTTCTTCCATATATGTGACTTGGAAGACTCGATCCTATCAGCCCCTCTACCCAGGCATGATGAACAGACTATTTCTTAGACCATGGCCAGTTTTGAATAGTCTTGTGAATAGAACAAAAGATAGTTTCATGGAGAAGAAAATTTTCATCCCTAGTAGGAGAACAAAATGGATAGGAATAAATAGAAGTGGATTCTAAAAAACAAGGACCTAGAATGAAAGAACTTGAAGGAACAGATTGAGGAGTGGGAATCAGTACCTCTTTAACAGAAAGGGCGGACGTATCACTGGTGATAGCTCCAGTTAAAGGGAAACGAGGCTCCTTTTACTTCTTCTCATTGTCTTTTTGGACTAAACCCTTCTTCAAACTATATTTAGCCATGATAGATAGAATGGGGTTGGTGAAGGAGAAACTAGTATAGAAACAATGAAAAACCCAAAGACGAAAAGGATAACACGAGGATGAAAGTAGAAGAAAAAGAGAAGAGCTGGCTGATACTTATAATGAAAGAAGGCCAAAAGTCACCTATACATACTAGATATATATACGTATATGCAAAAAGGTGCGAGGAAATAAAAACATTTGTTTTAAAATAATGATCCTGCCATTAATAACATCATCAAACTGGTTTTATGGATCTAAATCTGAAAAGCCAATTTGATTGGGGAGGAGGGCAATGTTTATCCAATTTGATGCACGACCATATCAAAAGAAGCCACCTGGCCTAACAAGCCATCAAAATAGGAAATGACATGATAAAGCCAATACAGAAAATTTCTATCAGCCAAACAGCAGAAGATGAGCGATGATCAAGAAAGAATAGATTTTGAAAATCTTCCTTAAATTTCCAAAGAGAATCAACTTCATTCGAAATACGTCAGTCGAGAAAAGAGATTAACGACACTCAAATCATAAATGATGGAAGGCACTGACAGAACTAGCTGATGATTATGAAGTTGAACTGAGTAAAAGAATGGAAAAGCTAAGGGAGTCAGAACTTTGAATGGAAATCGGCCATGATACAAATCGGCCGACGAAAAGCTTAGACAGTTAATAATAACTACCATATCCCAGAATTTTAGGACCACATTGGAACGATGCCACAACCGCAAGATTGTGTGAGGAAGGAAAACGTTGGTGCCCTTATGGTCTATAAATAAGAAGAACAGCAAAACAGAAGGCTCGGAGAACATATCATCAGAAACCACGTCAAAGCGAACATACCCTTTAATTCTTTTTATGGATCTTCCTTTCTTATTTAAAAGTTCTGTAGTGTTAGTTTGAGTCTATTCTATTTACATCTTGTAATAGTTTTAAGCATTTCCGTTAGGCCTCTTTGCTCCGCTACAAAAAGGTGTAAAACTTCTGACCCATTTGCTGAGGAAAAGTGATTTTCTGTAACCAATGAATGACCAGGTACTTTATCATGCTTGTTTTTTCTTTCTTTGCATGAGCATTTTAACTTTATGTTAATAATGTTAGTTTTATGAAAATCTCACTATAAGAAAGTTTCTTGATGAGGTCATTCAGCTACTAACCCACATATACTCGAACTCTTTTGTGTTCTGGCACGCTGAATCCATAAAATACCAAAATCAGGAAAGAACGTGCAATTGTTCGTGTTTGAAATTTAGGCACAAATATTTATACAATAAAGTTTGAGTATTTATGTAATATATGGGAAATAGTTTGAGCATTTTAATAATAGTTGGTGAAATTTGTGAAAAATTATGTTAAACTATCATGTTGATATTAGAGCCTAAATAATCTGAAGTGCATATTTATAGCCAGAGTTCTTACTTTGCAAAGGTATATTTTATAATTTACTAATTATTAGAAACTATTGAGACTATTTAGTAATTATTACATCATTTTTACGATATTTTCAATAATTTTGTGATTACGAAAGGTGTAAATGCTAATTGATTGAAATCTAAAAGGGTCTCAGTGAAATAATCCATTTATAAAAATTATACCTAGAACATATAAAATAACATTCATGTTGCTGGGGCATTGTTTATGCCCAGTAGCACTTCTGTAGGCACGGCATAAACACCATCGTCAACCAACTGCCATCATTCACGAGGGAATTGTGACTACTTAGTGTGATCGGGCTATTGGAAATCTTCTTTACACAGTTGCTATAAAATTTCCCACAAATCCCTTGTACATTATCCAATATTACTGCGGTATGTAGTCTTATTAGAGATTGAAACTCTTGCTTAGTCAGAAGTTGCCTTTGCATTTCTTTCGCAAGTAATGCCTTAGAGAATTTTAACATTAAGGAGTTTGAAGAGGCTAGTGGTGTTGGTGTGACAGAAAAAATTACACTCTTACTCTAAATCTAGTTTTAGAAGTTCAAGTCACTACATTTTTGGTAATATATATAGCTTTTTGACTCTTTTTTCTGGTTAGTGAACTTTGAATCAAATAATTGGAATTATTTAACTCATGACTAGAACCAAACAACTTAGTATGGTGAAGTGTGGTAGCTTATGATCAATTTTGTTCCAAGACATTCCTTGCATATTGTTTGTGCCAAAAAATTCTCTCTCAAGGCAAACAATGCACATTCTTTTATGGTTTCTAATTAGATTGGTTACGCTAGCGTGCTAGAATCATAAGGACTCAAAAAGTATAAATAAGGGTAAATATCAGATGGTGTGGTTTGCATTTGCCTTGCCACAGCAAGGACTTTAAATTTATCAGTATCTGTATTAGGTTGCAAATAGGAATATGATTTTGATTCTGATTGATATGAATATGATTCTGATGGATATGGATGCTAGGATTGTAATCTGTTAAAATAGTGCATATTTGAATAATGTAGATTGTTATAGAGCTAATATTGGAAATAATATAAATCACAATCAAATAATCCAATTCGATGAGTATTAGAATAAATCCTAGAATCAAGACATGGATATGATGATAGGGATGGTGATCCATTATAATATGTGTTAGAATAATATAGGTTATATAAGCATGGGGATGAACATGAATATTCATCATAATCAAAGTGGGAATCAGAACAATATCCAAAACAAATAGGCAGTGTGCGATAACAAGATAGATTTTACCTATGCCTGTAACTTTACTGATGTAAATCTTTAATCTCCAAAGAAAATATACAGGTTGTTTCTAAGGATGTGAGATAGAGGAGAACTACTTTACATGTCATGCTCCAGATCCGAGGAGTGAGTGATAAACATGCAAATTATGGATAATTGGTTACCGCATCAGATCATACACAACAGTCACGCAATGGGACCCACAACTAATATCTGTGAACCAGGCTAATTAAGATAATAATTTTGCTGGGACATAATACCATTCATAAACATTTTAATGGCTAAATTAATTATAACAGTATATCATAATATTACAATTTTTTTTTTTACATTCAAAAAGTCATATTTATACAACATGATTTTTCCCAAAATACATAACATAAAAATACAGACTGGCCCAAAATTTTGTACTTCTCCCAGTTTGTAGTGTGGTCACCCTAACCTTCCTGTGTGGGTCCTGGATTGACATTTGTAGGGACGTGAGCTCGAACGGCGTATGCTCACACTATTCCACAACAATATATGTATAATATGTGTATGGAATGCACACAGACAGCATATAGTATTTACAATTTAGAGCAATAAGTGTAGGAAACATGTAGCAATATATAAAAGAATTATACAGGCTTCCAAGGATAATCAAATCATATATCTAACCATTCCATAATTATTCTCCAAGTATAATAAGTAAAGTTTTATTTCTAAATTTTCCATAATTGTTATTTCCATTTCGCAACCACTTCACACATAATCATTGGGGAATGGGCACATAAACTAAATGTGCTCTAGGGCTATGGCCCAGGGCGACGATACGCCATAAATGGATAAAAGTAGATAGGCTAAACGTGTTTTAGGACATAGTTCAAGGCGACGATACGCCTAATGTACACTTAACATGTTGTGGGCTACTAACCCACTGGTATGAAAACCAAACCCTGCGCAGGTTCCGAGACTTCCAACTCGAGGGTATCTCAAGACCCTTCATATTTTATCGTACCCAACCCTAGACAAACATATAACTAACAAATTTCATTTCTTTTCTTTAGCTCCACATTTAATTCCATATTATAAAAACATAATAAGCTCATTTATCAATTAGATAAGGAACTTTCATCCAACATGCACATATCTTCTAAATTCATTCCATAAACATACTAACCAATCAATAAACATGTTACCAATGCATTTATCAACATTTCAACTCCATAATTGTATTAATAACATTAAAATTTCAGATTTGAAACACTTAAAATTAAATTTAAGTTTGGTGCCATTTTCAAACCAAAATGGTCATGTTTGGTACCCGAAACTTAGGCAATTTTTACCATACCAATTAGGGGTTCTTTCTACACTTTTAATACATCATCTTAACCAAAATTTTAAGCTTAAAACACTGCTGAAACACTGAAATTCTAGCACACTGCTAGTTAGTCTTTTTCTTCCATTTCTTGATTTCTAAGTCTCCAAATTGGTATGTTTTTGCACCAAAACTTAACCAAACTTGGGGGAAATGAATTTCAGTAGAATCTAGAGGTTTTAAGCCTTCTATACTCTGTTTTC
>JAVXUM010000030.1:16226795-16240198 GCA_035590655.1 Pouteria glomerata
TCCAAACGTAGTTCCTGCAAAAGAGTTCTAGTGGGTTACAATGAATGTTCTATTGGGTTGTAGTGAATTTATCACTGTAGGAGTTATAGTATTTAAATTAATAGTCGAGATATAATTAAGACTTATTAATTTTATCAAATAACATTTTTATAGTATTTATTAATTTCAATCAAATTTATCTTAATTATATCTCAATCATCAATTTAAGGCTTAGTTTGGAAAGCTAGTTACTCAATTTTTTTTGTAACTAGTTACTAGTTATTTATAAAAAAATTAGCTTTTATGTGTTTGGAAAGAAAAAAAGTTGACTTTTTAGTAGTTAACTTTTTTTGGGAGGTATAATTTGATAGTTTTGTCTTTTATAGTTAAAAGAAATTTAAAATGTAAAAAGATAAATTTAGTAATTATTAAAAAAGATTAAAAAAAATTAAATAACTAGTTAAAAAAAAAATCAAACTTTTCAAACGAAGCCTAACCACTATCATCTATGCAATAAAAATTCTACTGCAGTCATCAACTTTTTAATGAGTTATAATATATCTCAAAGGAGCACAAAGTAGAATAAGAATTTCAGGGCACGAAGGATTCAACCACAGGGCCCAGATCCTTGTTTGTTGGGCTCACTTTTATTCGCCTGCGAAGTGAATTAAACCGTAGGCCCCACCAAACGAGACGTGCTTGCAGGGCACACTGGGACCCACTAATTAACAAACATTTGATTCATCAACCGGCCACCGCACTGCACTGTGCTCGTGTCAAGGGCCCGCAATGACGGTCATCGCTTGGTCAATCAACGACCGTGATGTTAGCTTTCTTCCTATCCACAGCTCACTAGGCAGCCCAAACTCTCGCTATTTACAGTAGAAGAGTAGAGGGGGCGAGAGAAGCGAAGAATCGATCTCATCGACAATGGACATTTGGCAAAAGGCGAAGACTTTGGCAGAAGAAGCGGCGAAGCGAACGCAAACCCTGGCTTCTCCCGCGAGGATCGCCGACATCGTCTCCGAGACCGCCAAGAAATCGAAGGAGTTGGCCGCCGAGGCCTCGAAGAAGGCCGACGAGATCAGAGCCGTCGCCCTCCTGCAAGCTGACCAAGGCATCAAGTCCCTCGCTGATCAAATTCCCTCCACTTTCTCTCTCCTCAACTATCCCCACCCGCGCGAGCATTCGCCTTCCGAGGAGCTCGAGAAATTCGGCATTACCGACGATCTCAGAGAGTTTGTCAAAGGACTCACCCTAAGCACTTTCGATAATTTTCCTTTTCAAGGTACTGAAATGATTCGCCCATTTTCACCTTTAATACTTGGGAAAATTTTTCCTATTGGTAATCTCTGTCCATTTTTAATGTAACTGGATTCGTGGTGATGAACAAACAATAGAGGAAATCGAAGCATTAAATTCACCGCTACAAGTTTACTATTAATTCGAGTGATTTGAAAGTTAAATCCGAATATGCAGAATGTTTCTGCATTCTTCCTCATAATTACTTGAAATCTGGTTACTTGATGACTGAATTGAATTTTTTTTTTCTTTTGTTCATTTGGTATCTATTTATTGCATTTCTTGTTTTAAATTTTTTCCAGACACGGGGAAAATCAAGTTTGGAATATGGTGGTTGAGCAAAAGAGCCTTTTTTTTTTTTTATACACAGTGATGCTATTGCTATTGGTCATGAGAAATGTCTTGACATTTGTACTTAACAAAGCCTTATCTCAAACAGTTTAGGGTCGGCTATATATGAATCTTCTTTCTCAATTCATTTCTGTCATGGCTTATGTTTTGCGCTGAGATTTTATGAAAAGTATCTTAACATTACTGTGTTTTGTCTGCTGAACTTTAATAAACTTGTTCATTTGATACGTAGATGATTTACCAAACGCTGATGTTGCAACTGTCTCAAATGTTCGGCAAGATCTCACAGAGTGGCAGCAGAAACATGCCTCTCTGGTCCTTTCTACTGTCAAGGTAATTCTGTTTGCCATTACACATTGTGTGACAAATTTTTTAACTTATTGGCAAAGTTTGAGTTTTTGCTTGTGAAATGTTTACTTCACATACACAATTTTCTATGGGTTATCAACCAAAATAATAATAATAATAATAAATAAATAAATAAATAATATAAAATGGAAAAGAAAAAAAAATTCTTACTTCGAAAATATGAGCTTTGCAAATAAGTTAAAAATATGTTTTTGAAGTAAATAAATGTTTTTGCTTCACAACTTTTTTAAGTTTTTGGTGATTGTCTCTGATCAATAAGTACATTGTCTCAGGAAATTTCAAAATTAAGATATGAATTATGTCCGCGCCATATGAAGGATAGGAAATTCTGGAGGATATACTTTACGCTTGTGAGCACTCATGTGGCTCCGTAAGTTACTATTCTTTAAGGCAGCTCTTTACCATTTCCAGCATATAGATCCTTGGTTGTTAGGATTATTTCTAGTAGGCTTAAAATCACATTATCCCCCTTCCCTAACAACCACAGGAAAAACTCCAAACCCATTAATTGGTGTGAAGAATTTGAAATTCTTATAATCTATGAGTTATCTCTCTCTCTCTCTCTCTCTCTCTAAATGTAGCTCACCCAAGCTTGTTTGGGACTAAGGCTTTGTTGAGTTGAGTTAATTGTGTAATACTGTTAAAAGTAGATTTACTAAGTCATTTGATTCTATTTGTTTCAACCAGGTATGAGAAGCAGTACATGGAGGACATTAAGTTAAAAGAAGCAGAGCAAATTAAAGAAGATAAAGTCAAGCAAACTGCAACAGATGAAGACACCCATAAACCAGTAGTGATGGAAACCAACAAGAAAAGTGCGACTTCAACTTCATCAGCAGCTGAGCAAGAGTTGGATACATTTCTTTTGGGTGATCTTGAGGGCATTGATGTGGGTCCAGGTAATTTATTTTATCATTCTGCCATGTGCATTGTCGTGTTTACTTCACATAAATCCAAGGGGTACCTCATGTGGTTAGTGAGGGCTAAATGCCAGGGAATGATGTCTGGTTCAATTCCCATTGGATGCTATTACTCCTTGATGGCCACCATAGGGCGAAGTACTGCTTTACATGGCTATGTTGGCGAGGGTACTGCATCCTTCCGAAGTTTACCCTAAAAAAAACAAGTTTCTGCCCGGTGGTGATTCTATGGGTTATAAAAAAATGTTTACTTCACATAAAACTGGCAGCTTGTATATTTCTACCTTTTCAAATTCAGTTGTTGTTAGGTCCCAGTCAAGAGCTCGAATATCAATAGCAAATAGTACTAGAATTCTCTTCAGGTGAGAACTAACCGCAAGATAGAATAATAAAATTGATTGCCTCGCTTATTAACGTTCACAACTTATTTATTAGAAAGATCTGAACCAACCACTCGTACATACAGCCGAAAGTAGAGATTCCTAACAAATAATTAATTAGTTAATGGAAAGCAAAATATACCAAACAGAATGCAATTCCTAATGCTACTATTTCTTCAAGGGCTAGTCGTAGGCAACGACTATTTCTGACTATTTTTTCCGTCCTTACACTTGGGATTCCTCCTAGATATTCTGTCTGATCTTCGTGGCTTATCGATACTTGCCCCATCGAGTGGAACCTTGTCCCCAGGGTCCACTGTAGGAAACTAGTTGCGCAGAAAATCAATGTTCTCTCACGTTGCTTCCTCAATTGGCAGTTGTCGCCATTTCACCAAGCTCTCTTCTACAAACTTGTCACCTTGCTTGGACCAGCTCGTATCACTGATGCTCTCAGGCTCAATCACGATGCCCCCTCATCAGTAACAAGTGTTAGATCACAACATCCCTCCATGGGGTCACCTACATACTTCTTCAAAAGCGAGATATGAAAAACTGGATGAATCCGAGTACCTTCAGGGAGTCCGAGCTTGTAAGCCACTTTCCTCAGCTTTTACAGGATCGGGTATGGCCCATAGTAGCGGCTAGCCAACTTTTAACGCACGCACCAGAAGGTTGTGTGCTGACGGTATAGTTGAAGCTTAAGGGGGACCAAAGTCCCCTTCGTTGAACCTCGACATCTCTGCACTTCTTATCTGCTGTTTGCTTCACTTGGTTGATAGCAACTTATAGATTCAGCTTCAACTGTTGTTGTAGTTCATCTCGGGCTAATAGAGTTTATTCATAGGGGTAAGCCCCTATCGATAAAATGGAATGGCGCTGGGCAGTCGGCCTTAAAGTGCTTGATATGGTGTCATACTATTGGAGCTATGATACATTGTGTTGTACCAAAGTTCAGCCCAAGGCAATAAAGCACTCCACTTGTTGGATAGCAATTTTTCCGAATTTACACGCCATTTTTAGTCCTATATTCCTTTGTTGGGTATGCATTTGTATGTTAATGACTTATGAAGGGTGAACACTTATTGTATTTATATCTAACACGTATCAAACACATATACTTGACGGACATGCCAAACTATGTGTCAAATATGACACTTTCTAGTGGATGTTGCATCTGCATCTGCATCTGACACACTTGACAGACACATCAAAATACATGTCAAATACGTCACATGGCTTGTTCAATTATTTTTTCATGTGATTTAGACACTCTTGGATTTTTGCAACCAAAACCCCTAAATTCATATAAAGAAATTATCACCTTTTGTTTCTTTTAGTTTGTTGAAATATGTTTGAATTGTAGTATTAAAGTGACTTGGTATTTTTGTGAATTTTATATTCATATAAATAAAGCTAATAATTTTATAATATTCATATATATAACTAATAAAAATATATAAAAATTGTATATTTGGCATTATTCAGGTCATTTTTGTATTCTCAAATTTTCATGTCGTCGTATTTGTGTTCGTACTTGTATTATATTTATCATTGTGTTCATATCCGTTCCGTATTTATCATTGTGTTCGTATCTTCGCTTCTTAGGTAATGATTGCAAGCATATTCACATTATTCAACATATCTAGTGGGTTAGTTTATCTAGCCAAAACATTTAACTTCTTTCAAGAAGTCATAGGTTCGAAGTCCCCTGGGCACGGTAAGCATAGTAAGGTTTGTCGCACAGACCTTCTTGGCTTGTTGAATCGTAATGAGTTCTTGGGTGTGTGTTTGAATACCTACTGCCGTGCAAGTGTATGACTTCCTATTATCTGTGTTACTCGGACTCTTTGGTTTGGGTAGCACTACCTGCGTCGACGCGACTGGTATGGAATCTACATCTGACACGGAGTACATACCTTAGACATAGCAAAGACAGAGACGAGACTAGGAGACTTTGGTTTTAGGCGAAGACAGAGACGATGAGTCTCCGTGAGACGGAGACTTCAGTTTTCGGCGAAGAAAGAGTCGACGAGAGGATGACTTCAGTTTCCGGCGAAGAAAGAGTCGACGACTTCAGTTTCCCGCTAAGAAAGAGACTATGCTTCTCTTTCAAGAACAGTTTCAGAAAAACAGACAAACTCGTGGGAGACTTTAATTTCAGGGAAAGACGACTTTATTTTCTAGCAAAGGGAGAGGAGCGGTGTTTTAATTTAAACCAGTGGTTAAAAACCAATGGTTAGACTTTTTGTCTTCTGCATAGGGCAGTGTTTTGCCTTCTGTTAACCCATAATATGTAGGGCACAGATGTCAATAAACAATAATTGATTAAATGATTTCAACTTTTTACCTTCTTATGTATATTACACTGTTGTACAAGTTATATGTCTCAATTATTAAATGATTTCAACCTTTTATCTTCTTGCGTATATTACACTATTATACAAGTTATATGTTCCAAGCAAATTTATTATACTAATATAACTGATGAATAATATCCACATGTGAGACTCTTGCTTTTTTATTTGTGTATTAAATATAGAGAGAGAGTTACTAGAGTAAATAAAACTAACCTGAATAATTATAACTATTTTAATAATTTTTTATTAAAAAAAATTATAATTTCAAGTAGTCTTATGATTTTATAATTTATGCCTTTATGGTTCATATAACACATAAGTTACATAAATGATTTCTATTATTAAATCTATAATTAGTTTTAAAAAAATAAAAAATATTTTTTTATGTGCAATTTGCCTTTACCCTATCTACAATTTAGACACTTTTTTAGCTGAATTCTTGTATCCTAAAATATAATCATAAGCGTATCCTAAAATGTAATAATAGGTGAATCTGACATCCTGATATGCACCCGAGTCTGTGCAACATACTCTATTATATGTGTTTGGGGCCCGGCACATGTGGTAACAACCAAGTAGATACATTTCCATGTAATCAAGACAATTTTGAAGGACAATAAAAACTAGAATTATTTGATGTCGTTATGTCTCAAAGTTGTAAATTGCAAGCATTTTGTAACGCACCAAAAAACGAGCCTTTGTGATGCAGAGTACTGTTATAACAAGGCCTTTGCATGGTTCCTGAAATTTATTGCAGTATACAATATTTCTAGTCCTACTTTATTTCGGTTTTTGTTATTATCTTATAAAAACTGATTTGGATCATTTCAGTTTCATATGAAGCATACTAGACTGTATTAGTTTTCACTTAATGCTCCCTTGGAAGTGCAGCCATTGGATTCAGTTCCTGTCTTGGGTAAAGATGATGGTCAATTTTGTGAATTTCTTGGTGATGTAGGATGGAGTGGATCGATTGATTGGGTTCCGAGAAGTGTAAACAATGCATTTAAAATATGCAATTTTGTTTCTCTTTATTTTTCTAAATTGATACATGTGATAACAGTGAAAAGCACGACTAAATTAGAGGGGGATTATTCCATTGATCTGGAAAACGTGCTCGTGCTCAATCAATAATAGTTGTGGGACACATTTTCTTAGTTGTCTATTGATGGGGCACGTGTACCTAAGAGCAAACTGAATAATTTTCCATAAATTGGATGTTCTTTTCTTGTTAATAGTGTCTGTTGTGTTGCTCTATTGCTCTTAACCTCAAACTTGCTTCAGATGACGGTGATGAGGCGGCTTTTGATGATGATTTTGACAAGATTGACAATTCAGTAAGCTTCAATGATTTTCTGCTTTCATTACTAACCTTCTCATAAAACATCCCCCCTTCACTCTCTCTCTCTCTCTCTCTCTCTCTCTCGATGGGAATGTAGAACATCCTGCTGTTCTAGCCTGCAACATGACATTATGTTAAGAGTGGAATAGTATGGAAAATTTTAAAAGGTTTGTTTCCGCTGACAGGATGTTGAAGATGAGAAGCAGTTGTAGAAGACTACATGACTGCATGAACATGACAAAGAAACATGCTTCACTAGTCCTTGGAATGGCAACATGAAGAGAGAAGTACTGGTTTCTGGAGTTCTGCTATGTCATTACATAAACTTGTCCAAGTTAAATGTGGTAACTAGTTCTACAGCAAATTGATGAAACATGTCCATTCAATACTTGACTTATCTTGAGAAAAAAAAAAAAAAGGTGTTCTTTCCATGTTTTGGATTGTAATAAGTTGTGTACTTTTGATGTTTTAGATTGTAATAAATCATCTAGTCTGTGATTGTTTAAGTTCTGAGAACTTATATGGTTGTCTTTTGTACAGTATTTTCTGAATCGGTTGATGCAGTTAACATGCTTTAAACGCGCGTGCGTGTGCGCACACACACAAATGCATATGGTCTGGTTGAGTGACAAGTATTTCTTGTGATTGGATGCAACAATTTTCTGACGCATAACATAAACATCAAATGCAAATGCAAGGAACACAAGGAACGTAAAAGCTGAATGCAGTTAAGGATGAGGGTGAGGAGGAGAAATAAGCGCACTAACACATATATGTGTATGTATATGCAGCTAGTATCTGTAATTGGATTGAAATTCCATGCATCACTTGGAGAAGGGAAAGGGGGGAGGTGGTGCAATGTTACTTTTGTAACATCAAGCTCGAGGGTCGTTGAATTAATAGTTAACGGTTTAGATTTATTCAAATAATTTTTAAATTAAAAAGATGTGAATAAATTTGATTCAATGGTCCTGATCCAATTTTTGGAACTAACATTGAAGAGCGGTGTCAACTCTCCGTTTTCTAATGAAATGAGCATGAAATGCTTTTACCTTAACAGTGGATTATGTAAGACATCAGTCTTCGATTTGCTTGCTTCCCTGGATTAATCTGCACTGAGGCGGACAGATCAACGTCAGTGAATGAGTCGGGCTAATTATTCACCAAGGAAGAAATTACATGTGCATTGGACAAAAGTGTTGTATATTTTGACATCCGAACATGACATCGTCTTACATGATATTGTCTTGTGAGGGTGAGCAATGAGGATATTCCGACAATGTTAGATACTAGGCAAATTGGATCTTTTTCTAGCTCGTTTAAAAATTTCTCTTTCAGAAATATGAACTGGAGTTCGAAGAACGGAATGGAAAGGAACGGAGCCATTGAACCGCAATAGGTACTGGATGATTTATTCAACTACAATATCAGATATCCCTTTTAGACAAAATTCCACACAATTAAGAGAAAACGTATTATACCCCTTCGGGGGTGGTCGAGTGAGGTTCGGGAGCTGCTGGGGACTTTGGGTCACCTGGTGGTTCTGGGTTCGAATCTCCCTTCGGAAGGGCTAGTTCTCCGCTATGTGGCGGGCTTTTAACAGCCTCTCTCGGTCGAGCCGGTTAGCCAAGGCTTGCCTAGGCTGGTTTACCCTCCATGGTTCTTTGTCTGCTAGGGCCATGGGGCGAGATTCACCCAGTGCGCACTTTCGGGTAGCGGCTGCGAGTTTCCTCGTACCAGAAGAGAAAACGTACTAGGAAAAAAAAAAATACAAAATATTTATGTTGCTTGGATTTGGATACACACAAGTGTCAGGTAAGGGTGTATGTAAAAAAGTCGGATCTAGCTATTTTTTTATTTAAAAATACGGAAATACAAATAATATTCATTTGCATTTAATATGATTATTTTATTTCATATGGGTAATGTAGTATCTACAATATTTCATTAGATTATTTTATGCATACAGAATTTTTATATATAATTATTTACTAAAATTAAATGGTCCAATATGTTTATATACAAGTTATCTACAGAATTACATATCAAGAGACAAACCGTTTGGAAGTTAAATTTTTAGTAACTTTTAACTTTTTTTTTTTTTTTTGGTCAAAAGTTGGCAGTTGAAATTTTTGATGTGTTTGGTAAAATAAACAGTAATTTTTTGACAACTTTTGAGTATTTGATAAAATTTTTAATAATTTTTAATAACTTTTAGCAACTTTTGATAACTTTTTGTGTGTTTAGTAAAAATTTTGATAATTTTTGAATTGAACAAATTATTACTGTTGACAAAAAAAAAAAAAAAAACAATCTTTAACATTTTACAAACACCTAAATTTCAAAAGTTAGATAATTTTATATTAAAAGGTGAGCATTCAACGGTAACTAAATACGTTTGAATCACTAAGGGGGTGTTTGGTTTGTAGAAATTCACTGAAAAATTCTGAAAATTTTTAAAATTTATCTCACTGCACGCATTACGAACTCACAAATTATCTCATTTTATCTCATTTTTTATCACACTAAACACCCCCCTGAATGAGAAAAAAAAGGTCGGAAGGACTCAAATCCATGATATCGCTGCAAGTGGGATAGTCTTTTCCATTTCGGCTACAGATGGTATCAACTTTATAACTACAGCCACTATACGGATAACATATATTAAACAAATCTTTAGCAATGAACCAGCAGTCGTATTACCCAAACATCCTCAACCCGATAGTACTAGGGTACCAAAATGATTATTAGCACATATGTGTCACAGCATGACTCTCCTTCTTTTTAGGATCCAGAAGTAACGGGAATACCCGCCCTTGCATTAAAAAATTTGAAGCTCCTGCAATCTCTAAACCAATTCTATGAAAGAGAAACGAGCAAACAACAGACTGAAGTTGAAAATGAAATTTACCTCCCGTTTGCTCCAAAAAAAAAAAAAAAATTGACTGTCAAACATGCACAAACATTTTTTTATGGTTTTAGAATAAATTAAGTTGACCCGTAAACCATATAATAATTTTTTACTGACAAAAAAGTAATATTTAAACAATTTAATAAAATTACATAATTTTATAAAATAGTTATTGATAGTTTTTTATATTTATATTTTTTATTCGTGAAAATGTCAATAAACCAATGATGTTTATCAAAATCGAATTTCTATATAAGTACAAAAAAATTTATATTTTACCGCATCTCGACCTCACTAATCCTTAAATTTAAGATTGGCTTTACATTATATATTAAATTTTAAACTTTCCTAATTAATTTGATTGCTTTTTTTTTTTTTTATTTCAAATTATCTGTTGATTTTAATAGACGTTTTTATTTTTATTTTTTTAATTTTTAACTCATTTTTGCAAAACTAACTTGAGTTAAGAATAGTATTGTTCTTAATTTTATTAAAACAATGTTTGGCTGATTTTTAAATCATATCTCAAAATAAAAATATTATTTTTATTAATTGTGTACATTGTCCTTTATAAAAATAACTCAATTAATTAGATTTTCAACCGCAGAGTGAACATGACTAATTTAACTTAGAATTTAAAAAATAAAAATTTACTTTCCAGTTTAATTAATATTTAGGTATTCCTTAACTTAATTAATTGTAAGCATTTTCTTTGCATTTCCAAATTTAAAATATACTAAGTTGTGAAAGGAGTTAGATTTTTTAATTTTAATTAATATTAAGTCATTTTAAAATTATTTTTTCAAGCCTAATTGTTATTTAAGTATTTTTATTGGTATTTTTAAATTTAATTTATAATATGTTTAAAAAAGTTAATTATCTTTACACTTCCTTCATTTAAGTCTATTTTTACTTTTACCCCTAAACTTTATATATATACTAATATTTTATGTGCTGTATATAAAAATGTAATAACGAATGCCGTTATATTAAATGGTAAAAATTTATTTTTTCCGCCTGTAAATAAACCAAAACCCTCCAAAATCGTGAGAAGCAGTGAAGATGATCCGTACCTTTCAAAAAAAAAAAAAAAGGTGAAGATGATCCGTGACTCCTATTCTGGAGGGGATGGTCCAAGGAGATTAGCCAAAATGCTGACGCAATCAGGGATCGGCATGAGTCGCATGACCAATGGTTGGGAAGCCATTAACGGCGCTGAAATTGCAAGAGACGTAGACAAGCACCAAGAAGATGTATTTCGAGGACAAATCGTATACATAAACCTTCATATCCTTCAACAAACCTACAAAATCAGAGAGTTTCGGTCACTGCCTCCGCTTTTCCGACCTTGGTCACCGTAGCCCATAACCCCGGAACCCTTCCCGTCCCGTTTAATGTAAATCCCAACCAAGCCCACGGTCCAGTTCATAGACTGATGGATGTTCATTCAACGGCTCAAAACTTATATGACACTTATGTTCAAAATTAGATTGGAGACGCAGGGTTTTTCAATATTTTCTATTCGTTACAGAATCAAGTTTCTTTTCAGCCGAAGAACAACTATGGAGGAAAAGTCCAAAATAACTAGCTTGGGTATTGAAATTTTCTTAGGTTGGAGTGAGACAACAGCATCGCGATTGGTAGTCTGGAAGAACTGACCACCCACATCTATGGTCACAAAGACGAGGAGAAGAACAAAGACGGTCTTTTCCCTTTTAAGGACATTTTGGTCTCTCTAATTTTTTTTTTATTTTTTTTTTTCAATCTTGAACACTTATATTTTGTACAAGCGTACTATCGCACACACTTTTAAATTAGGTAAGTCTGTTTATTATTGTACTTTTATATATAATACAAGAGTATTAATATACATTTATGAAATTGAGAAATAAAAATAAAAATAAGTCTAAATAAAAAGAGTGTAAAAGTAATTAATTATCTTTAAAATGTAGTGTTTTAAAATTTAATTTCTAATATGTTTAAAATATATAAATTTTACAACAATAATAAACTAATGACAAGTGAGGTCATTTAGTACGCGCCACTATTTCAATTTACAAATTTATCTATTGTTACACATTTTTATGTAGTACAAAAGTATTAATGTACACTTATGAAGCTGATGGGTAAATGTAACAATAAGCATAAATATAGATGGCATAAAGATAATTAACTAATATTTAAAATATGGTGTCTTAAAATTTAATTCCTAATATGTTTAAAATATAGTAAATTTTACAATAATAATGAATTAGTGACAAGGAGTTCATTTTAGAACCCCATTAACTTATTTTACATTACGACCCTAATGGCTATATAGAACCAAAAAAAAAAAGAAGTGCCTTGTACGGACGTGGTATAAAAATAAGTAAAATAAGAAAATAGCATCGAAAAAATTAAAAAAATAAAAGAGAGAGAGAGTATTCAATTTAAAAATTTATAAAAAAAAAATATAATGATAAAGAGTGAGAATACACATAAGGTTTGGTTTAATAAGAAAAAAATAATTACACAACTTTAGTATATTATACGGATAATATAAATTTAGAAAATAATTCAAATGTTGACAATTATTATTCAATTGAAAGTTATGGATATAACGAATTTAAATTTAAAACTAGAATTTCTTTAAAAAATTACTCTCAAGCCTAAATGGCCCCGTTTGTTCTTCATAAAAAGAACTAGCTAGTTGATGAACCATTACCCTAATGATATAATATAAGAAAGAGTTTCTCTCTCCAAATTAGGAGGCGTAACTATATTACTCTTTGCAAATTTCGATATTTAGGTATGTTTTTGTATATTTAAATTTAAAATATAATAATAGTTGTTATGTAAAAAATGTTAATTTTTTTTAAATTTAATTATATTCAATGAGATTTAATTATTTTCAATCAAAATAAGTTTTTAAGCATTTTTATGTGTTTTTAATATAAATTTTACAATTACAGTGAACTAATATGTAGGGTCCGTTAAGGAACTCATAAATTCACTTTACATTATGAACATTACATATCGTAATTAAAAATGAAAACAAATTGAGTTATTCGCGAGCTATTCGAGAGCTATTCGAGTTTGACTCGAAAAAAAACTCCACTTAAACCCAGTTCATGACTAAAATGAGGTCAAATTGAGCTTGATTTGTGGATCGTTTTAGATTTGAGCTCGAATTTGAACTTAAAAAAAGGTCAGCTCAAAAGTTGTTTATAGGCTTGATAAAATAATTTTTATATTTTTAATAATATTTTTATAATATTTTATATTAAAACGACGTCATTTTGCTTTAATCGAGTTACTTGCAAGCTAAACTTGAGTCTAGTTTTTTTTTTTTTTTTTCAAACCAAGCTCAAGCCTATATAAAAAATTGAATCAAGCCTGAGCTTGAGTTCAATATAAATAACTCGAACTGGCCTTGAATAAATTAAAAATCAACTCGATTTAGCAAGTTTTTACCCCTAACCATAATTGTAGCGGTTTCATAGACAAAATAAA
>JAVXUM010000030.1:16309080-16319588 GCA_035590655.1 Pouteria glomerata
ACTCTGCCGAAATTATCTTGGGTTTTCCTTGCTAACTTAAGCATCGGAGGCTCTTTGGCAGGCACCACACCGGTGTTTAGACAGCGATCTACGGCAACCCGGACCCGATTTGGATCGTCCAGTGCTCGTTTGGATTTACTGTGTTATCATATTATGATATATATTTGAAGAAAAAAAATCAACAATAAAACTCTAGAGTATTTTGAATTCAAATCACTAAAAAAATAAAAAAGTTTCCAAATTGCATCAACATAAAATGAGAAATATGAGTATTAAAGTTTTGTTAAAAAAAAACCAAATTTTGAATTCCAATATTTACGAGAATATTATGATCATAATTTTATGAGTCTACAAGAACTCTCACAACTTCTCAAATCGGCGTGCTAAAAAAATTATAAGAAAATAGGTACTCGTATATTTTGAGGTGTTCAACGGACATATGACAACATCTCAGAATCTATTCTTTAAAAATTTTTAAACATAATTTTATATAAACAATTCAACAACACCCATACTTTAATATATGTTATATCGTCGTTGGAGTGTTTGTGCTTTGTCGAATCTAATATTAGGAATTCCACGTAATCAAAACGTAAATTTTAAATTTTTCATTACCAAGTCAAAACTGGGGTAGGGGTTCCCAAATTTACCACTGGTTTCAGGTTTCAGAAAAGAAAAATGAATAAAAAATTTGATTGGGGACATGTTGGAGTCCAGTTTATATATGCTAAACATATAATTTGATTCTCGGATTGTCGTACAGAAAAATGTTACTCTAATCAAGTAAAATATATAAGAAACCAGAACTAAAAAAATATGACCCACAGAGATTGATAGATTTGTAATTAAAATAGATTTTTTTTTTTTACAAATTTATTATTTTTAAATAAAAATTTATTTTGATAGTCCTTTCAAAGTTTTGCGGCGTTAATTTTGTTCTAGATACCAAATATATAGATTGAAACATGAAGTATAAGGTTTAAAAGCAAGAATTTTTATGATGATGTATTGTAAATCATTAATTATCTAATGAAAATGTAACTTGTCAGAGAGATTATTTTTTCTTACTACTAAATTGCTTGAAAATGAGAGTAAAAATGTGAAAAATTTGAGTATTATTAATCACACGCGTAAAATAAAAAAGACACGAGTTTTTTACTAAAAAAATCTTTATTGACGAATTGGAAAAAAAACTTCAAGTAATATAAAAAAGATTGACTAATTTTTTTTTTTTTTCACTAGTAATACGAGTTATAAGTTTCAAATCACAAAGTTAACTAATTGAATCACCGATCCTTGCATAGAACTTTTGCTCGCATCTATGATAAATCCTTTAAGCAAAAGGCAAATTTTGAAGTCTACAAATTAAAATCAACAGATTCAACACTACATTTGTATGAATCTTTGTTATTGGTTAGGCCACGGAGAGACTTTTTCTATGGAGCTAATAGTATGAATTTTCTAATCTCTCAATATGTGTAAAGAGTTTAGGAGAATGCCTTTATTTATAGAATTTTCTAGTGACATTAACTCCCACTTCAAGATTGAGTAGAATTCTTAATTCTTTTTAATTCTCTTAATCCATATAATCTAAGAATTAATCATTCCTCTTTGAACATTAGGAATTTTTTCTTTTTTGGATAATCTAAATTGTGGGACACGTACGCCTTAATAATTTCTAAGTTGAATTCTGCTTGAAAAAAACTTTGAACCATCTTGAATATATTAAAAATCTTGCCGCTCACTTGGAGGAAGTAGCTAATGAGTCTCAGAATTGCAGAGCTTGATTGCAAAGTCTCCATACGAACATTGGGACGTTGAAATCTCAAACAAGAATACAAAACTGCCCAAACATGCCTTGTTCAGTGGCCGGCTCGCTGGAGTGGATATCACGTAGACCACCTCCCATGCTTCCTTTTACTTGATTTTTCTCGACAGCATCTTTGGAGGGTAGGCACTTGATATCCTAACGAAATATCTAAAAATACAAATTCAAAAAATATTATTTTTGCCTACTAATTTGTCAATCACACAAATAATTAAACCTAGCAAAATGTTTTACGAACATACATTTAACTATATATATATATGTATGAATACACGGATGCAAGGAAAAGAGAAGTTGAAAGACTTCAATTGGAATGATCATTGCTGGATTTGTAAATTATAGTTGATTTGTTTTTTTTTTTTTTTTCAAGAGGTTGTACTGTACAATTAAGAATTTTCACCAGAAAGAACATTTTTCTTTTTTTCTTTTTTTTTTTTAATAATTATTATAAAATTGATTTATAGTTAAAAAATTTGTAGAATAAGTGAATAACGTTTTCTTTATCAACTCAGAATCCACTGAATCGTCAACGGAAAGAAGTAGAATGGAATTTTCACTTTTTTTTTTTTTTCCTTTTTCCCCCCTTAAATGAAGAACATGGGAAAAAGAGCTTGTACTTATGTTTTACAATTTAGATTCTGAATCAGGAAGCCTTACTATATTTAGAAATTAATTTGCTGGTTAATATATAATTCATTTCGCTAGAATCACAAATTAATAAATTGTTGTTTTAGCAAGTTCTTGTAATATATATATATATAATTGTATTTTATTAATTTTTTGGTATTATGCATGAAATCTCTCAGAGATAGCAAGTCTGCCAGCTGAAAGCAAAATTATAGGTTCATGCAATTAACTACGGGAGGTGATAAATAGTAATTCCTGTACAGTACGTCATACCAATTCCCTCATCCCTGCCCGAATTTAGGTGCAGTTAGAATTTGGATCGTTTGAGGGTTACATTTTACTTACACAATATATGTCACTAATTGAGAATATTAAACAAAAAAATTGAACCGGGGGAAATGAATTATACGTGTCGTACTGTTCATCTGCCATTTTTGATTAACTGCTAGGAATACCTGTTCTACAATTAGATTTAATGATACTGTGGTATTTTTTACTTCTGCCAATTGAAAGACTCTAAAAACAGCAACAATTCTCCTAAACTCCCCAACTTAAGCAGCTACGTGTACGTTGGTATCATTTGAAGAGGAAAAAAATAAAAAAAAAATGATAAACACTTTTCTTCATTACCTTTCCTCACTCTACATTATTTTATATCATTTAAGTTATAGTAGATTGAAAGAAGGTAATAGAGGAGTACAAATATCCTAACCCAAAATATATATAGAGAGAGAGAGAGAGAGCACTTGTTTAGCATCATATCTTTGGGTAACCAAACGTGAAATAGAAATAAGTAAAGCAAATCAAATAAGGTACACTAATACAAGTAAATAAAGTCTACAACAATAAGTAGAGAATAACAAAATTTGAACTTATGACCTTCTAAAATGAGGTCTGATATAATATTAAGTCACCAATTGTCTCCAAAACTTTAGGTGGCATTTGGTTTGATTTTCTCTTTTTTATTTTTTTGTTTTCTATTTTATATGTTTTATGTTTTAAAAATCGTAAAACAAGGAAACAAAAAATGTTACAATTTCTTTGTTTTAAGTTAAAATACTCAAAATGACTTTTCGTCATTTTTCATTTTATGTGTAAACTCATTTTCTATTTTCTAAAATAAAATTTAAAAATACAAGTAACCAATTTTGTTTTGAGATATTTTCTTTGTTTTCAAAAGTACAAAATGAAAAATGAGCTCAAATCAAAAAATAAAAAATAAAAATAAAAAATAAAAAATAAAAAAATAAACCAAATGAGGCCTGAATGGTTAAAAAATGAGTTTAACAATATATATCAAACTATTTCAACATACACGTAATGAAAAGTGAAGCTCAACTTGGAATAATCATTTGCTTGATTTTGGGAACGATTGGTACGTACCAGCTCTTTGTCTAGAGGTGGTGCTCTGATAGCCAAAATTTTAACTTAAAATATTTAGTAAAATGATGTGTCATGTAAATAAAAAGATCCAATAAATTTTGATTTTTGTTACAAATGAATAAATGGTTGTTAATGGTATAACTTGGAGAATAAAAATTCTAGTAAAATAGTGGTTTTCTTTATCAAGTTGATAAAAAACTTGCACTAATTAACTAAATTGTTCCTTAATTTAGATGGTTCAAATCTTGTAAATGACAAACAGGGGAAGTAGTTTTACATTTGTTTCACAAGTTAATTTTTGAATCTAGAAGGTATAACTATCTTTAGATGTGTTTCAATCAACAATTATCTACAATGATCAACAACTATTCATATTCAATCAATTTCAATTACCCGAGTATGCGCATTGAGGTGGTTAGAATCTAAATTGTGTTGAATTACATTCTAGTTTACTTCAATAAAATACAGGATTAGCATTTATTCATGAGGGCGGCTGGCCCAAAGATATGCTTATTTAATAAAAATTGATTAAATTTGAGACCAAGTGTTAAAATACTTATCCCAAAATAATAATAACCACTAGGCCTATACCTAATTGGAACTAACCTGACAATATTTAGAGGCAAGAAAGATTTATGTACTATTTAAAATAGCCCTCTTAATGACTCTCCAAAAATAGTCTCATAAGTGTAAAGCAGTAATGGCTTAACAACCAATTTACAACGGTTCTTAATTAAATTGTGACAAATATTTAGCAATGACTTGATGACATTTGTTGGGCTATTATGACAAAAATTTAGTAATGGCTCGATGACGATTGCCAAATTTTAAAGGTCATACCCTGACCTTAGGGGCCCCCACCGCCCCTGCCCTGGAGCATCGTGGAGGAGATAAATCGCGGGATGTGCGTCAAGTGGCCAGGGTCTGTAACCTTGCCTTCATACGATTGCCAAATTTTAGGAACTACTTAAAGTGGTCACTAAAGGCCGTTACATCATACTTGATAAGACCTATAATAACTACCAAAATTATCGATAAAAGAGAGTGAGTGCAATCACTGCAGATGCCCTATTCTAATATCAATAGAAAGAAAGAGAGGCTTATTTTAAAAGAAAAAGAAGCAAGCTATTAAAAATCAAAATAGGAGAGAAAGTGAGTGATTAGAAATGAGAGAAATAGAGATGGACAAATTTGTGAGATGAGAGCAAGGGTTGGGATAATTTGATAGGAACTTATCATAATTTGGTTGCTAATTACACTTGAAAAGTGAAATTACAAACTCCAATTTAAACCTTAATTCATGAATATATAGTCTTATTATGAGATTTTTATGTATTAATTATAATGATTAAATGTGAATTCATCGTCTAATTTGCAGTAAAAATAAATCCAGAATTGATCATAATTAGCGATGACAGAGAGGAAAATGAGAAACAAGCCTCTGCTATCCCGATACTCTCACAGCTATTCGAATAGCAATGAACTTGGAGCTAGACAGAAAGAGTTAAAGTTGATTTTTAGCTTTAATTCCTCTCTGTTATTTGGACAGCCATGGCTTTACTGCATATTTTATTTTAGGTTTAGAGTTTTTTCTATCGGTCTATAAATACATACTATTGCTATATTAGCTATACAGTTTTCACATTACATAGTTCTGGAGTTCAATTTTGAAGCTTAAGATTAGTTTTTGAGAGATTTTTAGTTTGGTTTTTGTGGAATCAAGTGGAGATTGCTGCATTCTTCTACGGTACATTTATCGTTCGTTCAATGGAAGTCATTTCTTTTTCTTTTACCTTGATTATTTACTGTTTTGTTATTATCCATATGCTCGGCTAAGCTTATAATCTTGATTTAACCCATCAAGGATAGATAGATCATTGTTATCAATGAGATGTGCATAGATTTATGCACGTAATATGAAAGCATGCATATATAGGTTTATATTTTTTAGATCTGTATTTATTTATAGTCAAAATATTTAGAAAATAAGTTTTTTTATCATATTTCCCGTAGATATTGATAAGAACTCTCAATTAAAATTTCTTTTATAATTTTGAAACAAATAAATTAAATTTGAATCAAAAATAATACATAAAAATAATTTTCAATTTTATCATCCTGGATGAGAGTAGAAAACTATGTTTTAGAATTCAAGGAGGTTTCAAGAAAATATTTTTTTAATTTATTTTTTATGTGAAATTTAAATTAAGATAAAAGTACATTGAATCGTGAAATAATGAATCTATCTAGATTTGTAGGTTAAATAAATATACGTATTCATTTATTTATATTATTCTAAAGCCATTCACTATTTTTAATTCAGTTGTTATTTATTTATTCTCTCTTTTTAGTTTCATTCACTGTTTTTAGTTATTAATTATTTATTTACTATTTTTTTATTAGTTTTGTTTCATTTTCTTTGTTAAGTTTAATTTCATTATTAATCTAGAAGTTAAAAGATTTGTAAACACTCAAAATAGAAATTTTTATAAATTTTGAACTAAGTAATAGATAGAGACAGTTAGTTGCTTCATAGGAGTTGTCGAGGAATGTGAAGGATTAAGTTGAGGGACAAATAGGGAGAGGGAGAGGGAGAGGGAGAGGTAGAGAGGTTGGAGATAGATGAAGGAAACAATAGACAACACGTAATGACCATAAAGGGAGAGAATTCAATTTATTTTGGCTTGAACTTGGCGATCACTTATTAAAAATCAACGACGAGCATTACCAACTTATGTTGGCTTGGATTTGATTGATCGCTTATTGCGGTCCCTCATTTCTAGCAGTATTGCTAATATGCATGCATTGTCAAAAATTTGGGGAATTTGTCTATTGAAGACATAAATTGGGATGACAATGTTTAGAGGTAAGAAATATCTTTCTTATTAAGATATATAAATACACATTATCAAAAATTGGGGAATTTTATTTTTCAACACATAAAGTCAGATACTTATGCACATGCATTCAAAATACAAATGAATATAATGGTATTGTGGTGTTCTCGACTTTTAGAGGAAAAATCCAAGGCACCCAAACCTTTGGTGACCCAGACAAAAACGAAAAACTCCGAAAACGGCTTACTTCTGAAACTCCCCAAATTAAAGCACGAACTTGGTTGATATAATTTGAATAAAAAAGTTAAAATAATAATTTAAAAACAAAAACTATTTGGAGCTTTTCTCTTGCATCATTTCCAGCCATGACCAAACTTTGCTAGCTAAAAGGAACCTTGAAAAGTTCCCAGATCTGATAAATTATTTTCTTGGAAGAAAGTAATGCACTCCTTGGTTAATCCTTTCGTTGTGCTTTCTAGTAAAATGAAGAAGCTATCATTTTAATGAACATTAGAGAGAAACCTTTACTCCACTGAAAAGTTAAAAGCTCAAAACAATATATAGAACATAAAAGGAACTATAAGAATCTGAATCTCGGAATGATATATAATTCCATCCAGACATTCATATTTGGGGTCGAAGCAACGAACAGATTAATACATGTACCTCATTTCTCACTTAAACACCCATCGAAGGAAACAACGAAAGAAATTAGGGCTAATTTAATTACTAAGAAACAAACTCTCGTGCAATTAGGTCCTTCAGTTATTAATAGGTGGGTGATATCCTGGACCAGGATAATCTGCATTGGAAGCGAGAAAACCAGACACGTCTCCACCTTCAGAGTGAAGATCAGCCCTACCACTCTTTCCGTCCTCTAAATTTAAACACTCCCTTCCTCGGAATCTGCTATTCCAAGCAGCAGTAGGAGCAATCTTGCCCTGGTCATCCCAAGTTTCCTACTCAACGTGCAATTAAATTGATTAGTAGCTGCCCATTAATTGTCTATATGTAGCAATCAACAGAAAGATTACAATACTGATCAATTACTTATTTTTTTGCTTTTCTATTTTTACTAATTAATTAGTGTTTGGATCTAAATAGGGAAGTTACACGAGGACAGAAGGGGAGTTTATGAGGTAAGTTGACAAGTTTTCGTGGAATTTAATTTTTTTTAATGGGATTTTATAAAATAAGAGAATAATTATTTTTTTTTTCTTTTGTTTTTTTTACCTCTTTATTCTTAATGTGACATGTGAACTTTTAAAATCTACTTTTATATTTTTTTTTTTACATTGAATTAAAGTAAAAATTTTTAAAATTCTTCAAAAAAATAATTTTAGCTCTTAGTAATTTTAAAAAATTATATTTATAGATTTATAATTTTAATTAATTATGTTTATACTCTCAACTGATTCTATTTAGTTTTTAATGAGTATTTTTTGTTTAGTTGTTAGTGTGTATTTTTTTTTTATTTAAAACTCTACTTTAGTTCTAAATAACAGGAGTAAAAAGATAAATTTTTTAAAATTCATGAGAAATAAATAATTTTCACTTTATAAAAGTAAAAAAATAATTATCCATAAAATAAGGATCCTTCATGTATTAATATAGATATCGGAATGAGAATCCCATTTAGGCATCCAAGGTTTGGCTCCTAATTAAGCAGTATATTATTTGCATATACATATACATATATATAAGGATTAAAACATGCACTAGCTTATTTATCATTGAAAATTAATATTTGACAAAAAAAGAAAAGGATAAATTTAGGTAATTTTGAAGAAGAAACTATAAAAATGAAAAAGTACTGAAATGTACTTAATTTTTTAATTTTTATGCTTGACCCATCTCGTAATAAATTTTTATACGACAACGCCACTCTTTTATCTTCCAAATTTGAGAAACCCCTTGCCGAACTAGTCCCTATACTCACCGCGGTCATCATCTTCCTTCCTTGGAACCTGTTGTTCCCAGCAACAGTCATCTTATCCCTAGGTTCCTGCAGGTAAATAATAAATTAACATAAAAATTAATTACCATTCCTTTGTCTAGAAAAATAAATAAATAAATAAAAATAAAAGAGATAGTTATATTTTTATTTTCGAATTATGTATTTAAAATAAAAATCATTTATATCTAATAAATTTTAGAAAACCTACCTTTATACTTTGTATTTGAATTAAAGTGAAAATGTAAAAATTCAAAAAATATAACAGTTTTTGTTCTTAATTATTTTAAAAATTACATCTATAATCCTGTAACTCTTAGTATCTACACTTATATTTTTAATTTTATTTAATTTTCAATAAGTATTTTTATTTTTTCACTTTAAAAATTCAACATAGTTTAATTTTAACTCCACTTCAGTCTAATATATTAGGAGTATAAAAATAAATTTTTAAAATTCAAGCGTGAGTTTAGTTTAAATATAGAAGGTAAAAAAAGTAATTATTTAAATATATATATCTCCGACGATGAACTGATGAAAGGCGCAGGTTCATATTAGTTTTAGACTCTTTACCTCTCCAGGTGAAACACCATTGCCTCCAGCTACTTTTCCAACTATTAAATTTACAAATAAAATTTAAAAATAAATATAACAGTTATGGTGATAACAAAGTAAAAATTTGTAAGAGAAGGGTCTGGGCCTCAAAATTAACTTTAAACTATAAAATTTATACCGAACAAAAATATTGAAGAAGAGATGGGTATACCTTGGTGGGGATGTGCAGTGGAGAATCTTCCACTTCCAGTGATCAGAAAGAAGAATAGTAAAAAGCTTATTACCCTCATAGTCACAGAATCCATCCTTAATTTTCCTTGGTTTTGTTTAGTGGGGTCTTAATATATATATATATATAGATCGAGATCTCGAGAGGGAGAGAGAGAGAGAGGAGGTAGTAAACAGTAAACAATGTGGTCCAACCTAACTTAGACTGAAATGGATAGATGGGTATAAGAAATTTTAGAAAACAAAGATATAGATAGGGATGAAATATTACCAGTCGTCATAATTTATATTTACAATTTTTAGTTATACAAGTAAATATTACATTAATAAAAAATTAGTTCGATAATTTAATACATTAACATGTAAAATTAAAGGAAATATAAAATTGAATATTTCATAATTACTTTAGAAATTTTGATATCTTGATTCTTCTCGACAACATCTTTGGAGGCTAAGTATTTGATCCATTTATGTCTCTTATACCACTGGTATCCTACTGAAATATCTAAAAATATAAATTCTAAAAAAATTATTTTTACCAACTAATTTGTTAATGACATAAATAAGTAAACCCAACAAAATGTTTTACGAACATACATTTAATTATATATATGTATGAATACATGCATGCAAGGAAAAGAGAAGTTGAAAGACTTCAATTGGAATGATCATTGCTGGATATGTAAATTATAGTTAATTTGTTTTTTTTTTTAAGAGGTTGTACTGTACAATTCAGAATTTTAACCAGAAAGAACATTTTTATTTTTTTTTATAATTGTTATAAAATTGCTTTATAGTTAAAAAATATTTGTAGAATAAGTGAATAACGTTTTCCTTATTAACTCAGAATCCACTGAATCGTTAACGAAGAGAAGTAAAATGGAATTTTCACTTTTATTTTTTCTTAAATGATGAACATGGGAAAGAGTGCATGTGCATATGTTTCACAAGTTTGCTTCTGAATCAGGAAAGCCTAACATATTTAGAAATTCATTTGCAAGTTAATAATTCTTTTTTCGAGAATCACAAATAATTTGGCATTTTCTAATAAAACCTTATCACTCATATTTTACATTTTACGTTGATGCAGTCGTTA
>JAVXUM010000030.1:16389261-16399936 GCA_035590655.1 Pouteria glomerata
TGGCGATTGGCGATGGAAATCCGACGAGAGAGAAAGAGAGAGGCAGCAACTTGTGGGAAAAGAGGGTGCGGAGAGAAAAAGAAGAAAGAGAGGGAAAAAGAGAGGAGGGGGAGAGAAAAAGAAGTTGTGTAGAATTTGATAAAAGTATTAGCAACCACCAAAAGCAGTTGCTAATTCCATTGCATTTAATATATTAACAACCGTTTTAGTGGTCACGTGAGTCATTCTGTCACAAATACTTCTTGCCGTATACAATTTGCGACCTCCTACTTGGCGACTACTAAAAACAGTCTCTAATATTCCTTTAGTGACCACAAAAAATAGTCGCTCGAGTTTTTTTATACCCTAAAAGGCTTTCTCTAATAGGATTTGTATTACCCTGGGTTCTTGAGATGAGTGAAAATAGCATTTAAATAGAACTTGGATAAGTTTAGGTGTGTAATGGGTGCCTTAAGATTAACTTGGTTAGTTCAAGTGTTGATATGAGATTTGGAGATTCTAGGGAGGAACTGGTCTCGGCGGGCGCCCGAGCCCATGCTTAGGCAGGCACACTTGAGCCTGCAGTCATCACCAGGAGTTTGCTCTCGGCGGGCACCCAAGCCTGTGCTCAGGCGGGCGCCTGAGGCGTCATGCGCCCAAGGGTTTCCACGCCGGGCGCCCGAGCTACTCCAGTGTTATCCTCCAGCTTAGTCCGGCCATGTGATTTATGAAAGTTTAATTTTGACCAAGTCAACACCAATTGATTTTGACCAAGCCTTGATCATGGAGGGGGGGAGGAAACTCAGTCAAGGAACATTACAAGCTTAACAAATTTGTTTTCTTCCTCATTTGGCTTTTGTGGAGTAGGAATTTGTATTAAATGATGGTGGGACCATGGCCATTAAATGAGAAGACTTTGCTTGCTTAATATATATATATATATTGGATGAATAAATGGTGGGAGAAGCTTGGCCGACCAACTTAGGTAGATGCATATATATATGTATGTATTGCTAGTTGAAGAGATGCTATGTGAGAGACTTTGATTGGCTCATGAGAAACTAAATGGTTCGTCTAACTAAATTGGTTAGTAGGATTCAAGGAATTTAATTGAAAAGGAATTAGATGGTCAAGTGGGTGAAAAGAAGACAAGTCTTCCAAGTAAGTCTCCAAGTGTATGTATAAGTGTTTACCCGAGAGGTCTTAAGGCATTTGGCCTTTCATACTTTACACCATTCAAAGACTCACCACAACAATACTTGAAGGTTCGGCCAAGAGAGAAAAAGAGAAGAAGGAAGAAAAAAAAACGAAGAAGAGAAGGAGGAGAGCTCCTTGAACTTTTGGTAAGTTCTCCATGCTCTAATTTCATTTGGAAGAAGAGTAGTCTCATTTTTAAGTGTTGAAGAGGAACTAAGAAGAAAACTTGGTTATCTTGAAGGTATGTTGGTAGAAGTAAAGAGAAAGAAAAGGAGTTTGCAAGAGGAGTTCCTAACTTCAATTTGGAGTCTAAAGAATTGCTTTTCCACCCCTCTTAACACCCTTCAAATTTCGGCCAAGAAGGAGAGGTAGGGAGATATGTCACTGCCTTAATATGTATTTGATTGTAAATAATTCTTCTTGAAGCAATTCTTGTGTTGTGATGTATTTACGTTGAAATTGATATGGTTTAAATGGCATTGCATTTGGAATCCAATTGCTATTTTTAAGTTCATATTGTAACGTGATACATAGTATAATATGATGGTTGAATAGAGTGATGATTGATGAACTTAAGCGTTCTAAAAAGATAAAATGTGTTGATTTTGAACTGGGGTAGTGGGGTACAAAAAATAGGAAGGGTCTTGAGATACCCTCGGGTTGGAAGACCCAGAACCTGCACAGGATTGGTGTTCATACCAGTAGGTTAGTAACCTACGAAATGATTCGTATATTTGGCATATTGTAGCCTTGGACCGCGATCCTAAAGAACGATTCAGTGATATAACCATGATTCATTTGCCGTATCGTCGCCCTGGACTGAGATCCTAAAGCACAATTGAGTTGTACCCAATCCCTGGTAATTGTGTGAAAGTGTGAAAAGATGAAAATTGCATAAAGTGAAAACCTTAAACTCTTGTATGCTATTGAGATTCAGAAATGGCTACATTGTCCATGGATTATATTATTTGCTTTCACCATGTTTAACATGTCCATTACCTTACTTGTACATTATCTTTTGGTGATTATGAACTTTATGCATACATCATATACATATTATTGTGAAATGTCATGAGCGCACGCATTTAGTGCTCATGTCCCTACAGATGCATTGCAGGACCCACACAGGGGAGACTAGACAAGCCTTAAGTCCAGCTAGGTGACTTGTAAGAAGTGCCGCAAAGTTTAGGTAATTATGTATTTTGATGAATGTATAGTTGAAAGAGAATGGAAAGTTATGTAAAGGTTTATGTATGTTGGTTATGGATTGGAAATAGCCTTATGGTCGGTGATGTATATTTATTTTGACATTGGGGGATGTATATTATTTTTGACTTTTGAAAATGTAATGGCCTTAAGGCCCGTTTAGGGAACTTATGCTTTTAGCTTCACTTTAAGTTCATTATTATTAGCTTGTACTAGCTAGATTGGTGAGAATGTATGGTTTGGTGGACGTTGGCTAGGTAGAATGAACATTATATACAGGTTTACTTGTTACAGGTCCAGGTTTGAAATCATTTAGACCTTTATATAGTAGGGGAAGCTTTGTGCGTCCACTACGTGATCGTCGCGTTGCTCTGATGTTTTTAACCCGGTTCTCATGTTATGTGTGTTATACACTCACCCCCTGGGTCCCCGGGCTCGGGGCGTGACAGGATCAATTTTGATATTAATTTATTGATCTTATGTATTTTTTAAATAAAGTATATAAAATAACATATATGAATTTAAATTAAAATAATATAATTATCTAGTAAGTCTTACAAAAGTTGATCTAATTTCAATAACATTTAACTTTGTAATAAATAATTTTAATTTAAAAAAAATTCTCAAATTATATTTACAAATATAAAAACACTTACAATTAAAATTAGCTAAATAGAAATGATTAAATTTGAATTAAATTAAAAATGAAAATCAATAAGTATAATTTTATAATTGGACAATGATAGGATAAATAATTAAATGGATTGTTTCATGTCATACATATCATAATTTGATTGGCATCTATAGGATTGACAAACATTTGCAAGTATTATTATACTACGTATAATATACATAAATCATTTATCACTATTATTTTCTTTTACATGACCCAAGTACACTGATCGTATATCATATTGATAGTGTTCTGTTTGGTTGGCTACTTGTTATTATCGTTCATTAGTAACAGTAAGAAACTAATTTTGTAAATACACGAGTGCTCTTGTTTCGGATGCTAATTGATTTTTGTCTTTCATTGATAACACTTCCGCTAACACTAAAGTTTATTCACATATTATTGTGAATATTGAAAATGTTATCATATCACAAGTTATAGAAGCAAATATTGAAAATCAATGTACCTGTGCCTTTCACTAACTAAAAAAAATCAAACTTTGATTACTTTTTACTGTAAGTAAATCTAAATAACGTTACACATCTGATAATGTGGAGTACTACTAGAAACTATTTCTATTGAGATTTGAGTGTTTGTAAATTGGGTTAGTGTTGAAATGGAATGTGCTAGGCACTTGTGCAGATGTGAAATTTTATCCATAATCATGAATTATTTTTTGTCAAAAATTCTTTAACATCGTATATATGTATTTGGGTCTTCTTACTATCATCTAACATATCTAATAATACAAAACAAAATACTAATAATAATAATAATAATAATCTTTTTTTTTTTAATTTAGCATCTAAATAGTTGCAATATCAAAGATTAAAAAATATTTTTAAAAATATAAATCTATTTTTTTATTTTCTAAAACCATATAATGATAATGTTTGTCAATAGAGTAATGTTTCAAAACTGAATTAATTGAAGTTGATTGATAAGAAACATTTGAAGATATAAGATAATTAATACCACAAAATATTTTAGTTACAATACCAACGGAGACGGAACCAAGACTTGACCAAAGGGGGCCTTGGCTCCCTCTCACATTGGAAAAATTATTATATATATAGTATAAATATTTTTATAAATATATATATTTTTTAAATGGCACTCCCAAGTTTTTTAATTTAAGCCATAATTTTTGACTTTGGCCATTAATAAAATATAGGAGTTAAATTCTTGAGTTAAGCCATAAATAATCTAACTAATCAACTAAATAATTTTTAAAATAAGTTTTTAAAATTGTACACTGACATAAGGTAAAAGTCAGAATTTTCTTCAATTGGGGTTGCTGCTCTCTTAGAGCATTGAAACTAAAACTCAATGTCTTGCCCCGGATCTTGTGATCGGATGAGTGAGTAATAATAATATACACATCATGAACTAACATAAGTAAAATCGTGATCAGAACAACACAGCAGTCACATAATGAACCCACTAGATGAGATAAAGATAAAGTAAATCAAACCTAGACCCAATGCCAGGTCACCATTCCAACATATCACCAATATTAACACTTCACATAGGCCTTATGGCCTTTACAACACAAAAGTAACATAACTCTTTTCAAACAATATTATTACAACCCCAAAAGGATGTTTAAAGTAACTAAGCAAAATTTTGGTCCACAACTAAGATGATCTATACATATACAATCCTAGTATAGCCCATATGCCCTCCTATTAGTAATTCTAGTTAGCACCTACAACAAAATCTGTAGGGACGTGAGTATAGGTCCACTTATGCTCATGTAACTTCATAGTAGCATATACATAATATAAATAAATTTGCTAATAATTACAGTTCTTTTGATTCATATTATTGATACCCATATGTATAATCATCATGAGCATTTATGCAATCGAAACATAATATTCACCACTTAAAATCAACTTATAAACCAAGCTCATTAATCAAAAATTCAATGACATCAAAACATAGGATTTAAATATCATAACCATTATTGCATTTATTTCATTCATATTTCCATCAACAAATCAATTTGGGGTGGGTACACAGCACACATCATCTTTTATAGGCCAACACCCAATAGAAACAATAAACTGAGACAACATGTTGTAGGCTACTAACTCACTTGCATGTACACCATAACCCTGTGCAGGTTCCGGGATTTTCAACTTGAGGGTAATCTCATGACCCTTCCTATTTACTGTACCCCATAGCTCCATCATATCATTTATCATTCAACCACATTTAGGTTCTCATTGGGTTATCATAAATTCCTTATTCCTCATTCCTTGATTTCCAACAACACATATCCACAATTACATTTGTTCTTAAACATAACAACATTGCTATTTCATCAACACAATTACCATATAATTCAAATAACCAGTAATGGTTCATTTCATTAACATCATCACTTTATTAATATCAATATCAAACAACATCGACACAATAACCAATATCATAATGATACAATTAAATTCAGTGTGGTAGATGATCATGCTATATCTCAATTTCCCATCTCATAACATAATTTACATGTTATTAAAGTTCAAATTAACTAGATCAATATGTTACCAATAGGGTATAGGTTAGCTAGGGAATAAATGAAGCAAATAGGCTTAATTCTTAAGTTTTTGGAGCTTCATGGGCGCCCTACACGAGCATAGGCACCTTATATGAGGTAATGGGCACCCTCCTTGATGCAAATGTGAAGCGGAATAGATCGTTTTATAAGGATCTGAATGATACGAATTTATCACCTCGACCCACAATTGAACTTGTGATTGTTAATCTTGATGGAAACGTGACCCGTTGACGAACCCGTGTCAACTAATCAACGTGCTTGATGCCACGAATAAGTAAATTCATAACCTTACTCGATAAGTCGACTTGAATGTCACAAGATAGCCTTGATAAGTTCAAGTTCTCAAAAGAACAATAAGAAGAGAATTTTCTATTAAGAAAATTAATGAAAACAATCTGTCTTAAAATCATAGAATTCGGCTCCCTTATATAAGGGTTTAAACTACTATAAAATTTTCTAAAATTCCAATCCTAATTGTATTAGGAAAATAAACAACCTTCCTATTCTATACTACCTATTAATTAACATATATAAATAATAATAAAAATAGGAAACTTCCTTGTAGCATTTGATTTCCTAATTACATTCAGGTAAGAAACTTTCTATACTACCTGTAAAATAGGAAACTTTCCTCAATGGCTTAATGTCCGTATCATTCCTTCCCCCATGCAAAGGATTTGCCCTCAAATCATCTCATTTCTTATACTTGATTACATATGGAAAAATCTCGATGAATTCCAGCCATTTAGCATGTCTTTTATTCAATTTTTGCTACCCTTTCAAGTACTTCAAAGTTTCATGGTTAGTGCGGATCACAAACTTTTTGGGCCATAGATAATGCTGCCATGTCTCCAAAGCTTGCACCAAAGCGTTCATCTCCTTATTGTAAGTTGGGTAATTCAACGTTGCTCCATTCAATTTCTCGCTAAAGTAAGCTATAGGACGTCCTCCTTACATTAACACTGCTCTAATTCCTATATCGGAAGCATCACACTCTATTTCAAAAGTAGCACTAAAGTTCGGTAAAGAAAGTAAAGGTGCATTAGTTAACTTATCTCTCAAAAGATTGAATGCCCTTTCTTGCTCTTCACCCCATTTAACTCCCACGTGTTTCTTGATAATCTCGGTTAATGGTGCGGCAATAGAACTGAAATCCTTCACGAATTGTCGATAAAAACTTGCTAAACCATGGAAGCTTTGCACCTCTCCCATTGTCTAAGCCATTGGCCATTCTCTAATTGCCTTTACTTTTTGTTCATCAATCTATATTCCATCGGCACTAATAATAAATCCTAAAAACACTAACTTGTTAGTAGCAAAAGAACACTTCTTTAGGTTAGCAAACAATTGCTTTGCCCTTTAAACCTGCAAAATAGTGCGCACATGCTCAACATGATCATCAAGATTTTGACTATAAATTAAAATATCATCAAAATAAACAACTACAAATCGACCAATGAAAGCACGCAGAACATGATTCATAAGACGCATAAATGTGCTAGGTGCATTAGTTATCCCAAATGGCATTACTAACCACTCATATAACCCATACTTGGTCCTAAATGCAGTTTTCCATTCATCTCCTTCTTTCATCCTAATCTGATGATGCCACTTTTCAAATTAATTTTTGTAAATATGCAAGAACCATACAACTCATCCAACATGTCATCTAACCTAGGAATAGGATGTCGATACTTTACCGTAATGTTATTAATTGCTTGACAATCAACACACATACGCCAAGACCTATCTTTCTTTGGCACCAACAATACTGGAACAGCACACAGACTAAGGCTCTCTCGCACATATCCTCTATCCAGCAACTTACTAGCTTAGCACTGAAGTTCCTTTGTCTCTTCAGGATTACTTCGATATACTGGTCGGTTGGGTAATTGAGCACCATGGATCAAATCAATTTGATGTTCAATTCTCCTAATTGGTGGTAGTCCTCCAGGAAGCTCATCAGGGAAAACATCTTCAAACTCCTGAAATAGAGAAACAACAGAACTAGGCAAACAAGGGTTAAAATCGTTAGTAGAAAACAATACCTCCTTACATATGAGTACAAGTAGAGGTCGGTTCAAAATTAATGCTCTTTTCACTTCTTTTGGTTTTGCATAAAAATTCTTTTTCTTTTCTTGCTTCTCTCATTCTCTCTCTATTTTTACCACACTACCCTTCTTAGCTTCACCTTTCCCTTGAGTACCACACGAGCCCTTTGATTTTTTTTTTTCTTTTTTTCTTCTTTGGCTTCTACTTTTTCTAGTTTCTTTGTCTTACGTTGCAATTTTAATTGGTCTTCATATACGTCAGTAGGTGTCATAGGTACTAATGTGTAGGTCATTTGCCCTATCGCCAAAGAATACCGGTTGGTGTAACTATTATGGTGCACTCTTCTATCATATTGCCACGGCTTGCCCAGTAGAACATGTCCAGCTCGCATGGGTACAAGTCACACAACACCTCATCCTTGTACCTCCTAATCTCGAATGGAATTCTGACTTGCTTTGACACATTCACCTCACCACTATTATTCAACCATTGAAGTCTATACGGTCTAGGATGCTTTATAGTATTCAATCCCAATTTATCCACCATGGTATAACTAGCCACATTCGCACAACTGCCTCCATTAATAAGCAAACTGCAAATCTTACCATTCACCACGCACCTCGTGTGGAATAAATTTTCTCACTATTGGTGATCTTCTTCCTTGACTTGTACACTAAGAGAACGCTTCACCACCATCAATTCTCCCTCGATGGCCACCTCCACATCACTACATTCCTCCAATGGAGGCATCTCATCCTCCTCTTATTCCCTCTCACTTTTGGATTCAACTTCTCCATGCCCATTCATGATCATCACGCTCCTATTAGGACATTGATTCGCCATATGACCTCTGCTCAAACACTTGAAACATTTAATTTCACGACTTTTAGCTATAGGGTTTCAGTTTTTACCTGGAGCCGAATTTGGAACAACTTTGCCATTTTTTTCCTTTTCCTTCTCCTTCTCCTTTAATGTTTCAGCTTTGGTATTGTTTCTTCTCAAAACTGGCTTCTCATCTTTCTTACCCTAATTAGTCAGCCAATTCGAATTTGAGCCTCCACCACTCTTGTAGTTTCAGTCTATTTTCAATTGCCTCTCTACTTTGATAGATTTATCCACCAATTCCTCCAACTCAACATAATGCTGTAGCTCCACCACTCTTGCTATTTCTCGGTTCAAACCACTCGAAAATCATGACATGGTTGCCTCACGATCTTCCACCACATTAGCTCGAATCATTGTGATCTCTATGTCCTTGTGGTACTCCTCCACACTCCTACTGCCTTGTGTGAGATTTTATAACTTGTGTAACAACTCTCGATGGTAATGACTTGGTATAAAACGCCTCATCATCACTGCCTTTATCTCAGCCTACGTTTCTATCAGTCTTTCACCGTTGCGCCTCCTGCTAGTCAGAAGTTGATCCCACCAAATAATAGCATAATCAGTAAATTCTTAGGCTGTGACTTTTACCTTCTTAAACTTAGAATATCGTTGGCAATTAAACACCATCTCTATACATTTCTCCCACTCCAAATATGCATCGAGATCTTTCTTTCCTTGGAAGGAAAGAATTTTCATCTTGATGTTGCCAAGATCATCATCCTCACGGTTTCTATTTACTCGGCCACTATTCCATCTCCCAAACCTTCCATCTCGATCATCCTCCAAATCGGCCTCATAAAGATCATACTGCTGCTGCCATCTAGGTCGTGCCCTTGACTCATCTCGTCGATTTTGCAGCCTCCCACGTACTGGACCTCTGTTATTCCTCATCTCACAAGCCATGACTCAGATACTAAGTTCTTCAATTTGTGCTTGCAACTACTGAAGACTTTGCATTATACCTTCGTTCATGTTTTTGGGGTCGTTTTCCTTTTTGGTCTCGGGACATGATTTATACCTGCAGTAAAACGTTAGAGAAAAAAAAACTTCACCAATCGTTCCCTCATTGATTTCACTCAAGGTGTTTGTCACTCATTTCATGTTTAATTCAAAGTAGTATATGTGTTATTTTCTTTTCACAACTTCTTTTTTTGAACTTGAAACCAGTTTTTTAACCACCTTGTAACGATCAAATAAACCACCAAATAAGGTTACTATGCACGGGTTAAATGGAGTATGTTCTTCCTACACTTAAACCCAAATAATCCCCTATTTGTTAATTCAAGAATGCAAAATCAGCAGAAAGAACATGAAGATGAGTTTTTTTCGTAATTCTGATCATTTCAAACTGCCATGAAATAAAAAAAAATACATGAAATAAAAAAATTCATCTAAATCGGACATCCGAGTAGAAAGTTATAGCCGTTTGAAGTTTGCTGCTAATTTTGTCTTTTTTTTTTCTATTTTTTTTGATTTAATTGATTTTTTTTTTTTTACGTACTCGGTTACAAAATTAGTAGCAAGACCCGAATTGCAGAAGAAAAAGAATTGAACAAAAAATTCGGTTACACAATAAGAAGAACTCGAATTGTAAAAAATTCGAATTGTAAAAGAATAAACAGAACCAAAAAAAAAAAAAAATAGTAACAACTAACTTGAGGGATAGACAGAAGATAGGAATAAGTAGACCTTTGTAGAACTAGCTCTGATACCAACTGATGTGAACGTGAAGCAGAATAGATCATTCTACAAGGATCTGAATGATACGAATTTAACACCTTGACTCACAATCAAACTTGTGATTGTTAATCTTGGTGGAAACGTGACCCGTTGATGAACCCGTGTCAACTAATCAATGTGCTTAATGCCAGAACAAGTAAATTCGTAACCTTACCCGATAAGTCGAATTGAATGCCATAAGATAGCCTTAATAAGTTCAAGTTCTCAAAAGAACAATAAGAAGAGAATTTTCTATTAAGAAAATTAATGAAAATAATTTGTCTTAAAATCATAGAATTCGGCTCTCTTATATAAGGGTTTAAACTACTATAAAATTTCCTAAAGTTCCAATCGTAATTGTATTAGAAAAATAAACAACCTTCCTATTCTATACTACCTATTAA
>JAVXUM010000030.1:16496297-16507295 GCA_035590655.1 Pouteria glomerata
GAATGTGGGCAGACAACTGATATTTGGGACAGGACAGCAGACAATTGCCGTTGAGAAAGATGAGAGAAAGAAGAAGATACGAAAATTCAAAGAGTCAGCATGGAAATGTGTTTATTTTCTTTCAGCAGAGGTTCTGGCACTTTCTGTTACTTATGACGAGCCTTGGTTCACCAACACAAGATTTTTTTGGGTGGGGCCAGGAAATCAGATATGGCCTGACCAAAAAATTAAGTAAGGTTTTGAAATACCAAATATTCTGTTTGTTTACTCAAGAAGCCATATTTTGCTGTAAACATAATCTCTACCTGATTTTATTCAGGTCTCTTAACTTTTTCACCACTATGTTGTGGATTATTCAGGTTGAAGTTAAAAGGAGTGTACATGTATGCTGCTGGATTTTACACATACTCCATATTTGCTCTAATGTTCTGGGAAACAAGGCGCTCTGATTTTGGGGTGTCAATGAGTCATCATGTTGCAACTGCCATTCTAATTGTGCTTTCCTATATATTCAGGTATGTTTTGGAGGTAATCTATTCATATCTTACTGCTAAATCGTATGGAGTATAATTGTGGTGAATCAAAACCATATGGTCCATGTCTACCCACTTAATGGAGAATATTACGATTCTTGCGGTTCAGGAAGCGGTGAAGTGGACTGGATCCATGTCAGGTCATCTGGATACGATTTGCAAAACTTTTTTTTTTTTTTATAGGAAGTTGGAGAGACTTGTAAGGGACTTGCAAATCATCTTCACATCAAAGTTCAACTTCCACTTGAAGATGATTCAGACTTGTAGTACTTGCAAACAATTTGAAATGCAAGTCCGAATCTCACCATGAAGTCGCACCTTTGGTTACAGTGAGATTTGGACTTGCACTTTGATGTGAAGTTGCATTTGGATACTTTGATGAGATTCAGACTCATAATCGTAGCCACATGGCTAGCGTCTATCCATCTAGATGTGTGCATTTAAATTATTATTTTTCAAGCACAATAATGTTCATTATTCAATATTTTTGTATATTTTTAAAATATAAACATCATTTTACCTTCATTTTTGTTATTTTACACCGAATCTTACAATTCACAATTCGATACAATTCACAATTCTCAAATCTAGGATTTTGATTCATGATAAGAATATTGATTTGACAACTACAGATCTCTGGCATACAGAAAAAAGTGACCAGTTAATATGAAACTTTATTTGCTTCCTATGTCTTCTTGCAGGTTTGCTCGTGTTGGCTCAGTTGTTTTAGCTCTTCATGATGCTAGTGATGTATTTCTGGAGGTTGGAAAGATGTCTAAATACAGTCGTGCAGAAACTCTTGCTAGCTTTTCGTTTGTTGTTTTTGTTTTATCTTGGATCCTACTTCGCCTCATTTACTATCCATTTTGGATCCTCTGGAGTACGAGGTGAGCTTATGTTGATGCGTACATGTTGTTTGTTGTCTGCACTCTGTAATTTCTTCAGCCCTAACTTCTGACCAGGATTGTGGCAAAATTAATATGTGAATCAAGAATCTTTTTTCCTGTTGAATTTAAAATCTTTGTAACATTTGCTAGTTTAGGACAATTTTATTGAATTCTAAACTCATCATTCTTGGGATTATATAATTTTTTTATGGTGCATTTATATTTATAGATTTGAAATCAAAGAGTAGGAGCTATTTATTGAAGGGGAATTTCTCAAATATAAATTTATTAGTCTAGATATAGATTCTATCATGAATTTGGGTGGTTTAAAATGATGGACTATGGATTTGAAATCACCATGTAAAACTAGTTATTTGAAATCTATTTGGCTCCAAAATTTTATGAAGCACTAGCTCCACTACTTTCTAATAGTAATTATCAAAAATCCTTCACTTATTCTCAGTAAATTAGCTCTCTCTCTCTCTCTCTCTCTCTCTCTCTCTCATAATTTCATAAGATTTAATCTCTAATCCATTCATTTGAAAGCCATGTCTAGCCAAATGCAGCCCTACTGAGGCATTTTTCCTTTGGTCACAGTATGCATTATGACTTGTCATCATGTTATTAGTTGCGGTCAACTCTACTAATTATTCTTGAGTTCTTTTGTAATTGTATATACTGCCTAGTCAACTACAAGCATTGACCCTTCAAAATATATGTACTATGGAAGATTATTCAAACTGAGGATCAAAATTTCATTCTGTAGCCTAAAACTAAAACATATCAAAACTGGCATAAAAATATGAAAACATACAGAAATATTTATAATATAAATTGAAATTTATTTAAACGTATGGAAGTCTAATAATAATAATAATAATAATAATAATAATAATAATAATCATTTTGGTGTAATGCACTTGATTTTAGTGTGTTTCTAACATGGAAACATTAGAATTATTATTTATGGACAGAAATGGAAACAAGAACATTTCTATCATTTCAAGGAATAGGAGCATACTTTGTTCCTTTATGCATACCTTCATGGATGGCACATTAGCCATGCAGATATGTGGTCCTGAAAGCACACAAACATGTATGATTGCTAGATTATACTTTTGGAGGTTCAACTGAATTTGAAACACCTAATCTGATTACACTAGTGCCTTAGAGGTTAGGTAAAAAAATAAAATAAATAAATTCAGTGTGTTTACTTGAAGTCCAACGTTTTTATATTATCATTAGGCTATTAACTATGACAAATTGGCTTATCAAGAAAAGAAAGAACAGGAAAAAGAAAAGAGAGGAAAAAAAAAAAAAAAACTGAGAAATTGTTTTCGGTAAGCTGTTAACTACAAGAAATTAACCTGCCATCCACCCCCAAAATTCCGGGAATTTTGGAGGGTGTTTAATATCTTTTAGTAATCATCCATTATAAAGCAGAACTCGAATATCCGATAAATTTAGGATAGATTCTCCCTAGTCAAAACCATTAATCTTTGACCTCTGAAATCACCTAGTTTTTATGTGAAAATAGCAGGTGCAGTAATTAGGTGCATTTTCTAAATTTTAGGCGAGAAATTAGTCTATTTTGCTTTAAAAGAATTTAAGAGCATGAGTGAGTCTATTTTGCTGTAAAAACATTCTCGTTACAAATATGAGCTAAAAAATTAGATTTTTTCTTTTCTTTTCTTTTCCTTTTTTTTTTGGGGGACAAATTTAAAATTCTTAAAATTCTATTGTGGTTGTAACAACATAATCAAATATTACTGAGAGGAGGTTGAAACGGAAAAGAAGTTTTAAACTTGGTGTCTTCTCTTGAGTTTGTATATGGTCCTGTTGCAGCATTAGCCATGGAAGTTTCTTACAGGTTACAACATATTGACGTGTTGATTCATCAATATCTTCTACACTTTTGTTTCTAACCTCTAATTTTTTGGTGTCTTTCATTCTTCTAATATTGTTTTTTGCTGAGAGGCTTATACCATTATAATTACTTTTTTACGTTTTTTTTTTCTCCATATGGTAGTTATGAAGCTGTCCTGACCATTGACAAGGAAAAACACAAGGTGGATGGACCAATTTACTATTATTTGTTCAACTCTCTTCTTTTTTGCTTGCTTGTTCTTCACATTTATTGGTGGGTATTAATGTATCGGATGCTTGTCAAACAAATACAAGCAAGAGGCAAAGTTAGTGAAGATGTTCGATCTGGTACGTGAATAACTTTTTCTTTACTGCATGAGTAACTTTGATTGTTTGTAATGTAAATAATTTCCCAGAGATTGGAGATTGGTGTGGAAAGTAACTAGAGAATTTTGTTTTTTTAACGAGTTTTGTGTTTGGTATAATTCGTTCTTGATACAAACTGGCAGTATCTCCTGCACTGATGATTAGTCATTATACAGATATTACCAAAAAAAAAAATATAAGAAAGAAAATCTGGCTGTAAATCTATCTTCTGCATGGGCAATACACAGCTAATTATTCCCTATTGTGGGAATCCACCTCTCATTATAAGAATCAATACATTTCAAGTCTGTATATCATGAATGTTTTCAACTTCTATACTAGTTTTATTCTAGAGGATAAGTTCATTTCACGCTGGAAAACAAAGTGGACCGCCTAAATTTTCTGTTCACTCCTAATCTGATGACTCTTCTAGTCTTGCTGGTGTAATGATCATAAAATTTTGCATACGCAGCAGTGTATATATATATTCATATTATGTATGTATGTAATCTCAATATGTCATCGGCTCCTGGATATCTGCACCAGCCAGTTTCTCACCAAATTGCAATGCACTAGTCTAGTTATATTGGGTTCGGACTCACAATTCAATATTCTAAAGATCAAGTACCAGGCTATGTCAAAAACTGTGTAATGTTAGGGCGCATCATTGTTTTGTGCTCATTTTAAAGTGTTGGTGAAATTCAAAATATCAGAGAGCTGTCATGAACCTTGTTTCTTTGTGATTTTAAATTGTTAAAACTTTTTACATTATGCAGATTCTGAAGGTGAAGAAGATGAACACGAAGATTGATCACTTTAGAGATTTGCAGTAATTGATCTGAAGTTTAACTGTAAGAAGGCATTTGAACATACCATGGAAGAGATGGTATCTCATTGATTGTCATCTACATCACAGAAAGGCCAGATTAAATGGAGGACATGTTCCAAGTGCTCTCCAATGCTTAATCAAAAGCGTTAGAAAATTCAATTTCCATGGAATGTTTCGAACTTTTCCAAATTGTCGTCTGTAGCTACATCTTTCTGTATCATTTGTTGGATTGAGAAAAAAAGAACTCCTTTTGTGATTCTTTTGCTGTAGTTGTTTTCTCAACCTCTTAAATTCTTATTGCTGTCTCGGTGTCCATGACTCAACTGATTTTAGCCAAATGAGATTTGGACCTACAACTTTTCTGACACGCGTTTCTAGCTTAAAGAACCTGCTGTTTTGTGTGTGTGTGTGTGTGTGTTTTTGTGTTTCAAGGTAAATTTGAGTTGGTGGCCAATGAATTTATTAATGTAGCCTTGGGATGGGATAATTCTCTGAAATGAATTTATTTGAGGCAGGCTATTTTTTTTTTTTTCCTCCTTTTGAGTCGTTGTAAGTCTGGAATCACATTGATAGTTTGTTATTATTATTATTTTTTTTTTCTAGCCCTTGTTTGGGAAAGTGGAAGGTGAAAGGGAAGTGAAGGGAATTAAAGTAAATCAGGGGGAAGGGAAGGGAAGGGAATGAAAGTTAATTAATTTTTTTATTTTATTTTATTTTTTCAAGGAGAGATGGAAAGATGAATGAAAGCAAATGAAAATGAATGGTTATTTCTTTGTTTTGGAAAATGGAGGGGAACGTAAAATATATATATATATATATAGTTAAAAATACTATTATATTTTTTAGAATATATTATATTACATAGAATGTATCACGTTATTTTTTTAATATGTTATAAAAATATTTATAAATAATATACATGATTATTTAAAAAATGATATTCAATTCAAATACATAATACATTTTTTTTTTTTTTTTTTTATAAAGTAACCCAGTAAACCCTTTGACCCATAAAATATCGGTTAGTTGAATCATAGTTTCTTATCATAAAAATGATTGCATGCGTAACACTACTAGCATATTTACTTATAGATGTATTGCTTTGTCTACATTTGATTAGAATGATAATAGAAAATTTTTTATGTAAAATTATTTTTTAATATTTGGTTTATAAAATATGAAATGAAGTAATAAGAGGGCGTTTAGAATGATAAAAAAATAATAAAAAATAATAAAAATTATAAATTATAAATTTATAATTTATGCAATTAAATAAAAAAATAGTTTTTAATATTTTTTAACGATTTTTAAATTTTAAACGGAATCTAAATATGATATAATAAAAGATAATTATAAATGTTTGAAAGTTAAGCAGAAAATTAATTCGTGTATGAGATAAATGTAATAGCCGTAAAAGGACAATTCGCTATCCCAAATTCATCTAACAATCCGACCCAGAAAAACAGACTCGTGTGAAAAAGGCCTTGAATAATGAATTGGACTTATCGCGCCCATTGCCTTTGAAAGCTGAAGGGATGACGTGTTGTGGGAATAAACCCAAGGCCCTAGCCCCCAATCAACCCACAGCGTTTAGGAGAGCGAAGAGAAACCCCTCCCTTGCTCATCATAACTTAGCGATGCGGCCACTGGACGAGAACGAGACGACGCAAGTCTTCGAGAAGATCTTCAAATTCACAGGCAACAATCTCAAGAACATCGTCGAGAACCCATCTCATGAGGGCCCCGAACCCAACCCAGGTCGCTACTGCTTCCGATTGCAGGGGAACCGGGTCTATTACGTCAGCGAATCGCTGGTAAAGCGAGCCACCAACATCAAACGAGACAACCTTGTTTCGCTCGGAACCCAGATCGGGAAATTCACCAAAGGCGGCAATTTCCACCTCACCATCCAAGCCCTCAACCTCCTCGCCGGCAACGCCAAGCACAAGGTCTGGCTCAAACCCACCTCGGAGATGTCGTTTCTGTACGGGAACCATGTGTTGAAAGGTGGGTTGGGGAGGATTACGGAGAACAGTGCGCCCCAGGACGGGGTTGCGGTGTTCTCCATGGCTGATGTTCCGTTGGGTTTCGGGATTGCCGCGAAATCGACTCAGGATTGCAGGAAGATGGACCCAAATGGGATCGTTGTGCTGCACCAGGCGGACATTGGGGAGTACTTGAGGACGGAGGATGACCTCTGAAAAAAGGGGTTTTTGGTGCGTGGGTTGCTTTTGATTTGGGAAAAATTTTGAGCTTTTGTACGTGGGTGTCACTCAATTTTCAATCGCATGATATTTATAGTATGGTTTTGTATCTGGGATTAATATGAGTTTGTTGTTTAACTGCTCTTCTATATGTTTAAGATGATTAGCATGAATTTTGTAACTTTTATTTTTTGTCGTTATTTTTTGATATATATATATATGTGTGTGTGTGTCTGTCTGTCTGTCTGTATCGTAATAGACTTTAGGTTTGATTTCTTTTGTCATGCTTCTTATCTGGAAAATTTAGAAGCTTTTGAATGTCTAAACCTTGAGCAATTTGTACTTTTTAATAACAATTTTATGATATTGAAATGCTTGTTCTAGAGCACTAATAGAAGAACTTAGGGATATAATATATGGTTCGGGGGCTCTGTACTAAGTTTACTAACCTGTCCCATACTGCACTTGATCATCAACATACAGCCCTATGACCAATTGTGAAGTGGTTTGTTGATTAAATGCTCGTACGGGGCATTCTCATGTGTTTGTCTCCATTCTAGATATTCGCTGTTATTGTGTCATCCAAATTATAAATTGGCTGTCTTTCACTTTTGAATCTTTTTGTGTCACTGAACTGTTTTATTTTCTTCTCCCCCCCCCCCTCCCCCCTTGGTTTTACATTTAATGTTTCTTCTTAAAATGTTACTTGGGTTTGGACATAAGAGCTTAGTTGAATGAAGAGGTATATTACAGAGTTGGCCTTGGCTTGCCTTTATTTAGGGTTTTATCCATGTTAGCACGGGAAGTGAAAATCGAACAAATGTTAATTTTAGTTGGACTACAATAGAAATGAGGAAAAATCAGATGTTTAAATGTCAAAAGCAGTTCCGACATGAAGCATGCACATTAGCTGAAATTACTTAAAAATTTTCACTATACTTAGGTCAAAAGATGAATCGTATCTTTTATTTTCCCATTTGAGCAAACAAGGCATAAAATTTTCTTCTAGATTTTGCTCTTGCTTCAGAGGAAGTGAAGCTGAATTTAATTCTTTTCCTGTTTTTCTTTTCATATGAATCCAATGTTAGACCAAATATCAACAGAATGTGGTTACTTCAACACCGTTATCTTGACAAATTATGTTTCAAGAAAACAATTTAGAGTTGGGATCTTCTTCTTCTTATTTTAATGATAATATAGTAGGAGGACTAAATTGACTATTGATGATCGATTCTTATTGCTAAGATGCATTCCTTGCATTTGCGATTGGGGGAGGGTGTCAAATACCACTTGTTGGACTGGAGGACAGTTTGCCTCCTTATTGGTCAGGGTTATTGGGGAAAATTAAAGCTCTTTAATGAGGCTCTGAAATAAAATAAAATAAAAATTCAAATTACTAAATTTTTAATAATAAATTAAAATTACTGAATAGAACTAATAGTAAAATATGAATTAAAAAAAAAAAAAAAAAAACATTCGGTTTCATTACAGAAACCATATAAGAGAAATATTCAGCAGTAAGGAAGGTGAAGAAGTCCAAACTCTAGCTCAAGAACTTCCAAGGAATATGGCAATGCAAGAATGTAATATTTTCTTTCCAAGTAGGAGCTTAGGCTGTCCCGTGTGCCTGCACAGCACAGCAACCCACAACAGGTTGGACAACATCTTCGTGTGCATGTCACGGTGTGGGCCATGCGCACACCATGTTCTCCACAGTGTCATATGCGAGCTACTTTTGTTATGGTGCGCACAATATATTACCCCTGCACCTGTGTGCATAACGCCTATGTTTTGGTGCGCACAAACCTCTATCCAGTGTTCAGATTTGTTACCTGTGAAATATGACAACACTTAATTAACTAGTCAAGCCTTAGATATAACTTAAGATCAAAACTCATATAATTGTTAAATGACAAGTTTTAAAAAGTCAAAATTCATTTAACGTCTTCTTCGTTCGAATCTTTCATTGTTGCGGCATTCAGAACGAGCTATTGAAAATCGATGTTGAACCGGTTTACTTTGGATCATTCAGTAGATACCAAGATTGGCGGTTTCAAAAGATACCAACATTATTGGTTTCACATTCGGCAATTCTGGTCAGACCCGATGCTGCCGATCTCTTCAGCTATAAGAAAGAGCGGTTAATCGGGTTGAATTCTTGATTCTAATGGAAGTTTGATTATTTTAAACGCAATTTCTTTTTTTCAAAACTTAGACTTGTATAATAACCATAATACAAATATCTATTTCCTGGAATATGGTATAACATGCGGCTTATGCCAAATATAAAATATAAATGAAAGAGTGATATATAGATAAAAAAATTCTAATTATAGCTATTTTCAAATAGAATTAGGATTGGCGGATTGATTATTTTAAACGTAATTTCAGTTTTTATTTAATAAACACAATAAAAAAATAAAAATTAAAAAATATAAACAATTAAACAGAAAAAGAAAAACAACAATGTTATTAAATGAGTTCTTAGTAATTACCATATTTACCCTTATTTCACCTCTAGAAAACTGGGGATCTGGATTGACAATCAGGGTGTGTTAAAAATGATAAAAAGTGAGATAAAATATAAATTCATAATTCGTACAGGAAAATAAAAAGTTAATAAAATTTAAAAACTTTTAAAGATTTTCAGGCGGAATCTTAACATACATGTTGAGGAGAAAATTTAAGACTTATACCAATTGAGTTACTTGATTGAGTATACTACTTGAGACTTTCAAAATTGATGAATCAGTTATCTAATTAAGTCTACTTGTATGAGATGAACATATGCTCTAAGAGTTGGGTGTGATGTCTGTTCGTTGCGACTTCGCGAGATGAATACAACTAATACCAATGGGAGAACAAGGCACCCGCAACTATCAAACAACCAATGCCCACAGGAGAAAGTGAGCACTTCCAACTATCAAACGACTAATATCCACGGGGCTATGACTGGTTGTGCATTAGGGAGGCCTTTTGGTGATTCTTTTGGTACGTGGAAGTCCGCAGCTGTTATTCCGTAATGGAATGCGCACAGGGCGAAATACGCTCCAGGACCCTAACCGGCAAAAAGCCCTGAAGAGTAAACCAGTCTAGGCAAGCCCTGGCTAACCGGCTCGACCGAGTGAAAGCTAATAGGAACCCGCAAACGCGGTAACCCACCCCCCGAAATTCCGTAATGGGATGCGCACAGGGCGAAATACGCTCCAGGACCCTAAATGGCAAAAAGCCCTGAAGAGTAAACCAGTCTAGGCAAGCTCTGGCTAACCGGCTCGACCGAGTGAAAGCTAATAGGAACCCGCAAACGCGGTAACCCACCCCCCGAAGGAGAGTCAAATTCAGGACCTCATGACCCAATCTCTTAAGGCGCACCCGACTTTCACCCGACCACTTCCGAGCGGGCGTCTTTTGGTGATTCTTTCTGATAAGTTTTGAGGAGATTTACGGAAACTACTGATAAGAGAGAGAGTCTCTAGCGTGAGTGGCTGAGATTACCTGATAAAAGAGACCCACTTGAATACGCCGGAGGTAGCGATGACTTTAAAATCATCTTTGTAAAAAGAGTACTTATAAAATGCATGATAGGTAATGACGAATTTAAAGTTGCGTTTGTAAAAGACAACTTCTTGTAACATACGTAGTAAATAATAACGACTTCGATGTAAACAGAAAATAATAATAATAATAATTTTTTAATACCCTAAATATATTGTTATGGAAAGCGATTTTATAATAAATACGCTACTCACGTTGAGGACTTCAAGTGATGATCTATTTACTGAAATGATTTCGTGACTGATTAGCTAATTTGAGCAATTAATCGGTTTACATAGCTGTTTGAGTAAAAGCCTCTTATGAAGTTGTTCTGACCATCGACAAAGAAAAACACGATGGTGGATGGACCAATTTACTATTATTTGTTCAAGTCCCTTGTTTTTTGCTTGCTTGTGCTTCACATTTTTTGGTGGCCATTGATGTATCCGATGCTTGTCGAACAAATACAAGCAAGAGACTAAATTAGTGAAGATATTGGATCCGGCAAGTGAATAACAACTTTTTCTTTACTGCCTTATAGTAACTTTGATTGTTTGTAATGTAAATAATTTTCCACAAATTGGTGTGGAATCAGTAATGAAGTCATGATTTTGAGCCTGAAGGAGCCAAAAAAATATTGTAACTAATATTATAAATTATATTTAATAATTAAAAATAAATTAATATATATATATATACATAGGATGGCAATTTCGTGGGTATATGCGGGTACCCGACCCGACCAAAACCTAATAGAACCCATTTATTATACCCTAATA
>JAVXUM010000030.1:16534775-16552622 GCA_035590655.1 Pouteria glomerata
GCCTTCAAAAATGGCTTTCTTTCTTGCTTGTTTCTTTTGATTTTCCATAACAAGTTTGAGGTGAAAAAATTTGGGTTCACACTTACAGTAAAAATGCTAGTTTTGAAGTGATAAATATAAAGTTCACCAAATGACATCATTATTGAGAGAGGTGATTATAATTCTTCACTTTGGATGGCCTGTGAATGACGTGCGGTAATTGTGGATACTGAATAGGTATTGCGTATGATACCAAGTATGTCAATTGTCTGGCAGTCATTTTTTTTTTTTGGGTAATTAAAATTTTTAATTGTAAGGAGGAAATTTTCATTTCTGGCAGTCATTTCTTGGTAGAGCTGGCTTTTTCCATTCCTATGTTTTGTTTTAGATGGTGCTGCCAGTGTTTCTGTTCTTCTTCTTCATTGTTGGTGCGTCTATGTTGGAAACTGAAGTAACGGTGCCTTTTCATTGCAGCCATTGGTACATATGGTGGTTGTCTTTGTGCAGGTGTTTATTTTGAGATATATGCAGAAGACTAAAAAAATTGCTTCTGTTTCCCACCACAAAGGGAGAACAGAAGGGCTCCACTTCAAGCTTTTTCTAAATGAAAAATCTTATTCCATGACAGGGACTTCAATTTGAGTATGAGCACAAACATGTTGGCCCGCTCTTGATTCTTTGGAAATTTTATGCCCATATGGAGGGATGTATTTAATTTTTTGTTTTTAGTAAGTGTTTATTAATAGGATTAGGAACGAGGAAATTAGAGGTAAAGTAGAAATAGCACCGATTGAAGATAAAATGAAAGAAATCGACTAAGGTGGTTCGGATATGTTAAAAGGCGTTCAACGGAGGCACTTGTTAAAATGTGTGATACGAAGATTGACATGAGCAGGAGAGGGGAACCCAAGAATAGTTGAAAAGTAACTATTAAACATGACCTTACCTATATGGATTTAACGGAGGATATGACTCTTAACATATTTGATTGGCGTCGTCAAATTCATATAGTCGACCCCACCTAGTGGGAAAAAAGGCTTAATTTGGTTTGGAGTAAGTGTTTGTTAATAGTTCATAGTTGTGTTCCTTTGGTATACCTTGTTGTTCCTAGCTACCTAGGTCCTTGGACGTTGTGAGCTAACTTTGGTTATCAACTAATTAAATGCATGAATTTTCATTCATTTATTGGATGGTAGTGCATTGAGAGCTGTTTGATTATCAACTACAAATCCAAGTGGTTCATTGGGCAATAAAATGACGCAATAGAACATGTTTGGCAAGAAAGCTGCTGTTCAATGAATGATAATTGTGGTTTTCTTTAATCACATGTTTAAAACTTGCGAGTGTTGAGCATGTACATGAATGCATTTTAGTGAACTGATATGGTTCTGTTCTCAATTATCAGAGCTCGTTTCATTGTTCCATTCCTAAAGTTGAAATATTGTGAAAGTTTTGCTGGTTTGATATCGTTTTGAAACAGACCCGCGCTTGACAGACTATGACACATTGCTCAGGAATATCCACGATTTAAAGGCAGGGAAGCAGGCTGAGATTCCCATATATGATTTCAAGTCTAGCTCTCGAACAGGATACAGGTTGAGTTTCTTTCCCTTTGATAATGTGAACATAATTCCAAATCCATTAAACTCTAGGACTTAAGTCATCTCAATGTTGCCTAAAAGAAAGTGCATATGATTAAAATTCTATTTTTATTGCCAAATATGTGATCAATATGACTGTATGAGGATTAAAAGCAAGGATGAGACCCATGTAGGAAGGGGCCGTGGACCCCTCAAGTCTAGAAGATGCCCAATTTATATAATATATTTTAACTCTTAAAATTTTTTTTGTAACAATAGCCCGTTTCTTAAATGGTAGCTTGTTACTATTAACTTAGGACAAGGGTACTTAATGATTTGTTGTTGTTGTTGTTGTTTTTTTTTTTTTTTTGACTTCGCTTTTTTCTACTATCTATTTACTTAGGATACGTTAATCTAATTTTTGCACCTCGTAAATAGTATTTTAGGCCAATCCTTATATATTCCTGAGCATTGATTTAAAAATAAAATAATAAAAACAATGAAAACAAAAAAAAAAAAAAAAAGAAAAGAAAGAAAAGCCTTTTAGTTCTTAGGTTTTTTCCTCTACATAACTATCAGCAAAATTGTCTTTCATAGGTGGTTTTCAATTGCATTGGTGTAAAATTGACAAGTTTGATTGGAGAAAATTAAAAAAGTTGATAAAAATTAGAAAGGATCAAGAACAAGGTCAGAGGGATCAAAACTGCTAATTCATACAGAGCCATTGAACCGGCCTAACCATATACCAAAGCTGTATGCATTATATGGACAGAAAACAACCTGTTGGGATCATTCAACACAATTTTTGGCCTTTTTTTGAGGATTCAAACACCCATATAATAAGGAAAGGAAAACTAGAAGCAGCTCTCAAAGTTGATGATTCTATAGTCCTTAATTTCTCTCTCTCTCTCTCCCCACTCTCTCTCTCTCTATTTTTCATTGAACAAAATCCCCCCCTCCAAAAAAAAAAAAAATCGTATAATCTTAGCTTCGTCCCTGATTAAAAGCCTAAAAAATTTCCTTTTCTTTATTGGTCATCTTTCAATGCAAGGGTCATTCGAATGATTACAACTGAATGTTGTTTCTTTTTATTTTTCCCCTCCATGTTCTTTTTTCTTCTATTCCTTGAGGACACTTGTTTTTATTGAAGAGTGAGCACCTGGTTGCTTAACCATTTATATGAATATCCTTCTCTTTCTCTGATGAATTTTGCAATTTGTGTTATTATCTGATCAATCTCTAGCTTATTGCAGTTCACCTTATCTTTCTGCTGTATGATACTCTAGACATTCAATGGTTGACCTTTTTTTCTTAGTGTCCTTCCATTTTATCACTGCTGAAATCGTTATTTTTATGGCCATCCCCTTTGATTTAAGGTTCAGTTCCTTTTTTCTTTAAACCTAAGTGATTGATTAAATCGTGCAAAACTCCACCACCATACAATAGCTTTGAAACTTATTTAAGCATCTGCGGTGGCAGGACACTTGAAGTTCCAAGCTCTCGTATTGTGGTTATTGAGGGTATATATGCTTTGAGTGAAAAATTGCGGCCTTTACTGGACCTTCGAGTATCTGTTACAGGTGGTGTTCACTTTGACCTTGTTAAACGGGTGTTGCGAGACATACAACGCGCTGGGCAAGCACCAGAAGAAATAATCTACCAGATATCTGAAACGGTTTTTACTATTGTCCTCATCTTAGTCTTCTTATGAAATCTAATTTTCTTCTCTACAAATTTTTAGTTATACACACTGTTGTGCAGGTATATCCCATGTATAAGGCTTTTATTGAGCCAGATCTTCAAACGGCGCATATAAAAATCATCAACAAGTTCAACCCATTCACAGGATTCCAGTCTCCTGCTTACATTTTAAAGGTTTAGTCTTCTATGATTCTATCTCTCTTTCTTTCTCTATCTCTGTCTCTGTGTGTGTGTGTGGATTGTAAAATATTTATTCAACAAAAAGTTTTATAGAGTTATTCTATTAACTGTGAACTACCTTTTCATTGTAGTCTACAAAGAGAGTGTCAGTGGATCAAATCAAGGCTGTCATGACCGAAGAACACACTGAAACCATGGAGCAGACTTACGATATATATCTTTTACCACCTGGTGAAGATCCAGAATCTTGTCAATCATATTTGAGGATGCGCAACAAAGATGGAAAATACAATCTCATGTTTGAGGTTTGCACCTTTATTATAATAATGGCACTTTAGAAATTCATTGGCAGCTGTTTCTTAGAAGTTTAGGTGGTGTTTGGTTTGCCAAAAAAAAGTTGCTATAAAAGTGACGTGTGAAATTTGACGGGAAAATGTTGGTGAAAGTTGGAGTTTTTTTGGTTAACCAAACACCCCCTTAGTTTCTTTATCTTTTTATTTCACTTATTATTGTTAACAGCGTATTTATGAGAAAATGATGAGCTTTTGAACTTACTTTTTGTTTATATTATTTCTCCTGTAAATTCCTTTTTTTTTCCCCCCTTATACTTTCTGTAAACTTTGACAACAACTGAAAATGAAAGTACTTGAATAGTGTTGTTGTCAACAATTTCTGGTCCTTCTTGTTCATTGATGCTTGTCTCTGATTCTTAAGTTGTTTCAAGCCTTAAAATTATTCAATGCCCTCTTTAATGCTTGCTATTGCCTTTCTATTTTTTGGTTCTATATTTGCTGTAAACCGTGATAACAAATGAAAATGAAAATACTTGATAATGTTTACTGATCAGACTGGTTATGCTATTGAATTTCAGGAATGGGTTACAGATTCTCCATTTGTCATATCACCAAGAATAACTTTTGAAGTCAGTGTGCGGCTTCTTGGTGGCCTGATGGCCTTGGGATACACAATAGCATCCATCCTGAAAAGAAATAGCCATGTGTTCTCTGATGAAAGGGTGTGTGTGAAAATTGATTGGCTGGAACAACTGAACCGCCAATATGTTCAGGTTGTATGAGATCTTCACCTGCTTCTGAAGGATTTCTAAGATGGAACTGTACACAAGAATTCATTGTTGCCTTTTCACTTCTGTTGTCATTGCATGGGCCCCCTTGATGTGTCTGATTTTCTCCATTTATGATAAACAGAAGCAATCTAAATTGATATTTAAGCGAGGCAAATACAATTGGACTTTTTCCACACATCACGTGTTTGTGCTACTTGCTGGGCTCATTTTTATTTTCATTTTTTTAAGGTGGGTGGGTGTAAGTTTGCTTGTTGAAGCTGAGACATTCATGTTGATTTTGCATGACTCAAAAAAATTGAATAGCATTGTCGAGAATTTAGAAAAAGTGAAATGACAAGCAAGCTATTAATGTTATGGAGTTTATTCCCACCGACACCCCTCCCCCCCCAAAAAAAAAAAAAAATGTAGTGTTGTAGCCACAGTTGCCTAAAGGCCTGGTATCCCCAATATATTATTTTATGAGCGGCCTGGATCTGACTTCTGTCATGTATATGGACTCATCCAAATTATTGTAGGCTTACTTTGATACCAATGTAGAAGAATTAATGTCAAACCATAAGTAAAGAGATGAGTGTGTTATTTGTAGTTTTAATCATTCTAACCCCATTTGGCTTTTCAATAAATATGTGATTAGTTAAGATTTAAAAATGTTAACTAAAAATGTTTGTCATTATAGGTGCAAGGAAAAGAACGCCCACTTGTAAAGTATACGGCTGAGCAGTTGGGATTGGAAGGGTCATATGTTCCTCGTACTTACATAGAACAAATACAGCTGGAAAAGCTTGTAAATGAGGTTATGGTATGGCAACTTACGGAGCTTGTGGTGCCTCTTACCTGTATTCTTGTCCTGATCTAGTCACTTTACAGGCATTACCAGATGACCTGAAGACAAAATTTAGCATAGATGATGATCCTGCAGCAAGCCCCAAAGAAGCACTTTCTCGTGCCTCTGTGGAGATGGTGTCCACAAGAAATAAGCATCTCAAGAGGTGAAATTTTCCAACCCTTATTAAATTCATTTCATTCCATTCGCTTTGATTTATCATTGTTATTACTGAATTGTTGTTGTTCGTGGTACCAACGTATTTCAGCTACGGTATGCCAATTCTTTATACCTTTTTCCTCATGTTGGGAACCATCTATGTAAATTGAATCATATATGTTGAAATCTTTTCTTCCGCTAGTTGTTTTTATGCCTATCTTGATTTTAGAGTCTTCTTGTTATTGTGTTTGAGGATGTCAAACGACTTGAAGTAACTGAGACATTTTTTTTTCCATACATTGAACACTTTGTGAACACACATGTATACATGTACATGGGTGTCTTTTCAGATCACCCACAGAAGTCTGTTTAGCTATCCTACATTCTGGCTCTTTCCTAATTATTAATGTGCATTAACATTCCCCCTCAAGTTGAAGCATATTTATCATATGTTCTAAGCTTGTTACAGATTAATGTTACTCTATTCCCGCCCAAGGCTTTAGTGTATAAGTCCGCCAATTGATCTTCGGGCTTTACATGACTAGTCTTGACGACATTTTGTAAAATAGTTTCTCTGATAAAGTGATAGTTAACTTCAATGTGCTTGGTTCGCTCATAAAATACTAGATTAGAAGTTATGTGGCTAGTAGCTTTATTATCATAAGATAACTCTATAGGCCGTACTACAGGGACTCCTAACTCCTTCAGCATATGGAGTACCTAGATCAACTCACAGGACATATTTGCTATGACCCTATGTTCTGACTCTACAGTAGATCTTGTTATCATAGTTTGCTTTTTATTTTCCAGGATACCAGATTTTCTCTCACCAAAATACAATATCTAGTGGATGATCGTCTATCTAATGGAGATTCGACTCAATCTGTATCTATATATCCTTGAACAAGAGTATGACCATTATTTTGATACATTAAATCACGTCTTGGTGTACCTTTGAGATATCTCAAAATACAAATAGTCGCATTCCAATGACTAGAGCGAGGTATATCAAGAAATTGGTTGACTATACTTACAGCAAATGCGATATCTGGCCGTGTCACTGTTAAATAATTGAGTTTCTCGACTAGTCTGTGATATCAACTAGGATCATCCAATAATTCTCTCTTATCTGCAAGGAGCTTAGTATTGAGATCCATTGGAGTATTAATCGGTTGGCTCCCAATATGCCTGTCTTCGACAAAAATCAAGTATATATTTCTTATGAGAAAGAGTAATACCCCGCGTGTGATCTTACAGATTTAATGCCCATAAAATACTTTAATGGACCCTAGTCTTGGTTTGGAGCTTAATCTGCTGAAACATTTTTAGATCGTGAATGTCCTGTGTATCATCCTTTGTCATCACAATATTATCTACATATACTGACAACCATAGCTTCCCATGAGAGGAATGTCGATAGAATACTGAATGATCAACATCACACCGTGTCAGTCCAAAATCCATCACAATATCACTAAATTTGCCAAACCATGCTTGAGGGGATTGCTTTAGGCCATATAATAACTTTTTTAATTTACAAACTAAGCCAGACTCCCTTGAGCAACAAACCCTGGTGGTTGCTCCATATACATTTCTTTAGCAAGATCACCATGAATGCAAGCATTTTTGATATTCAGCTGATGAAGATACCAATGAAACATAGCAGCAAGTGAAATGAGAAGGCGAACTAATGCAATTTTAGCCATAGGAGAGAAGGTCTATGAAAAATCAAGCCCATAAATCTCAGACTTGGTTTGGGAAGTAAAAAATATAACTTTTTTTGTGTTTGAGAAGATAAAAAAGTTAGTTTTTTAGCAGTTAATTTTTTAGCTTTTTGTTAATTTGACAGTTTTGCCCTTCATAGTTTAAAGAAATTTAAAATGTAAGAGAATAAGTTTAGTCATTTTAGAAAAAGACAAAAAAAACTGAGTAGCTGGTAGTTGAGTAGCTATTAGCTTCTCAAACGAAACTAATCGTGCTTTTAGACAATCAATAAAGCCGTTGGATGAACTTTAACATTCTACACCCATCAACACCCAATAGCGGATTCTCAGGAGGAAGAACTACCAAATCCCAAGTGTCACTAGCTTGGAGAGCAGACATTTCTTTTTCCATAGTAGCACACCATCCAGAATGAGACAAGGCTGTAGAAATAGAATTAGGAATGGAAATAATAAAGAGAGATGTAACAAAGGCATGATAAGAGGGAGAGAGCTGTATATGAAACAAAGTTAAAAATGGATGAGAAGCACAAAGACGCCTACCTTTCCGAAGGGCGATTAGAAGGTCAAGATCACTAAGTTTCGGTTCAGGAGAGGGATTTGAAGGCTGAGGAGGAGAAGATAGAGTAGTAGAAGAATCATGCGAGGACTCAATTGCTGTCTGCCGTCTAGTATAAACCTGCAGATTAAGATGAGAAAAACAAAAAGGAGAAATCAAGAGTAAAGGAAGACTCTTATTCAACTTAGATAAAGACCAAGTATCAGAAAAGAATGGTGTAGTTTCAAAGAATAAGACATCAGTACACACAATATCGATGGAGAGAAGGATAGTAACACTGATACCCTTTTTGTAATCGAGAATATCCCAAAAAGACACATTGGAGCATGAGGCTCTAACTTGTCAGTTCCACTATCAAGTTAATGTACAAAGGCAATAAACCCACAAATACGTGGAGGAAGAGAAAATGGAGGTGTTTGGGCAAACAAGACAAAATAAAGTGACCCACCCTGTAGGACAGAGGATGGCGTTCTATTGATTAAGTAACATGCAGTGAGAATAGCGTCACCCCAAAAAGTCTTTGAAACATGCATATGGAACAGCAAGCGCCGGGCTGTTTGAACAAGATGTAAATTCTTCCTCTGTACAACTCCATTCTGCTGTGAAGTACGAGAGCAAGAAGACTGGTGTGGCATGCCAAAAGATGTTATAAAATTAGTGGATGGTGTAGAGAAATATTCTTTAGCATTGTCATTGCGAAGTATTTCGATTTGCACATCAAATTGTGTTTTAATTTCAGTACAAAAAGCTTAAAAGATAGGCAATAACTCAGAACGGTCTTTCATTAAATAAACCCATGTAAGTCTTGAAAAGTCATTAATGAAAGTAACAAAATACTTAAAACCCAATTTGGTAATAACACGACTCAGCCACCATATCTCTGAGTGGATCAAATGAAAAGGACTTAATGCCCTATTATTGACTCTATAAGTGAAAGAAGCACAATGATGCTTTTCTAGTTAACAACACTAACAAGTTAAAGATTGAAGTTAACTCAAACTAGGGACCATAGATTTTAATCTATTAAAATACGAATAATCAAGACGATAATAAATCTCAATAGGAGACGCAATAACTAAGCAGGTGATAGGTAAGAGAGCATAGGGAGTGGCTAGATAATAAGGTTCCTGAGTTTCATGCACTTCTCTAATCTTCTTTCTTGTCTTCAAATCCTGAATAATTACAGAATCAGGAAAGAATGTCAGGGAATAGTTTAGTTGTTTAGTAAGTTTGTTGACAGACAAAAGATTAAAAGACAATAATGGAACAAATAACATAGAAGATAAGAGTAAGTTAGGAGCTAGAAAAGCTGTACCCATATGCTTGACTAGGTTAGATGAACCATTGACTGTGATGACATTTGAAGTAGATGGACAATGAATGTTGGATGATAATGAAGAAGTATTGGACATATGATCTCAAGTACCAGAATAAAAAACTCAGGGTGTATGTGAAGAGATAGACACACAAGTAGTAGAATTACCTCTTTGTGCTAAAGAAGCTATGGGAAGACACCTGGTGAGCTGTTTAATACTAAAGGAATTTGGCATATTCATCTTGTGAAAGTCACTGTGTGTGATATAGCATTCTCACTGGTACTAGGCTTCTCTATAGAGACAGGAGCATCGGATGAAGCTGCGTGAGCCATATGAGATGGCTTTCTATGAAGATCCTTGCAGTTTTCCCTAACATGTCCAACACCACCACAATTAAAACATTTAGGCCTCGTACCACATCCTTTGCAACCGCAATTGTGACCATGACCCTCACGAGTTTCACGATCACCAGATGAGTAAGAAGTCTGATAATCAGAGTTCTTATTATCTGAAGATGTTTGACTAACTAAGACAAATCGTGTAACATTTATAATAGCAGATGAATCCCGAGAGGCAGCTCTCATTTTTGCAGATGAGAGAATGGATGCTTTACTTAATATTTGGGCTTTAACAGGCTCAAATTTTGGTTCCAATCCAGCAAGGAATCAAAGTACAATCATCTATTCCCATTGTTGCTGCATCACGTTAATATTTGTACATAACAGTTGAAGGAAATTCAACTCTTTATGGACACGCTTCAAGGAAGCAAAGTATTCAGTAACTGGTCTGCTTGATTGTTGCAGCTGAAAGAATTCCAGTGACAGATCATGTATACAAGTGAGATCACTAGGGAATAATAAATGAACAAATTCTCATATGTTTTTATGTGTGTCAAAATGAGTACACATATCAGTTATGGGAGGTTTCATAGAATTCCACAAGAAGCTAACCAAATGAGCATCCTCTTGAACCCAATTATCAAATTTAGGATCTATTTTAGAAGACCAAGACTTAGTCAAATGTTTCTATTTACCATACCAGGTCAACGCAATTTTAATAGGCTTAGATCATTGAATGTAATTTGCTTCATTCAATTTTCAGATTGTTAATTGTTGTGGAATAGGGATTGAACTACCAATCATCTTCTGTTCAACAAGAGTTTCTAAAACCATGGCAGCCAGAGAATAGTAGCACTAGTACAGGAGATGGACTTTGAAACAAAGATGACGAGAAAAAGGTTCAAAAGCAGCAAAAGAAGATGCCTTGGGGGGGGGGTCGACGGAACTGGGCGAGTACATTGCAAGAAGTTTGGCAAGTTGCGGGTGAGTCACATGCTTACATGCGCAGCACGAATGGAGGCGCATGAGGCCCATGCTCAGAGGAACAAGAGGAACGTGAGGGTGCGTGTAGTGGTTTCCGGTGATGGCAATGCTCTGACTATGGTTGCCTGACTCTGACGATTTCTCTGACCTATCTCACTCGTTGAAATAGCAACCAAAGGAGTAGTCTACGCTTGATAGACGCGATGAGATCTTTGGCTTCAACATTGAACGTGAACTTTGTGGTTCACAATGTTTGACACACACAGAACAATGGACAGATTGCACACTCAAAGATTCAGAGTTGATGCTCTAATACCATGTCAAAGGACTTGAATTAACTGAGACATTTTTTGTTCATACATTGAACACTTTGTGAACGCGCATATATACATGTACATGGGTGTCTTTTCAGATTACCCATAGAAGTCTGTTAAGCTATCTTACATTCTGTTAAGCTATCTTACATTCTAGATCTTTCCTAATTATTAATGTACGTTAACAGAGGATATATTAGTAATCCCATTCTCGTCCAAAGTCTTCAAGAGATTGCTTATGTATGAATGTCCACGACTACCATGTATTTACCAATTCTCTCATTTAAACCCCTTTGTCAATTGTATGCAGACGAAGATAGCTTTGAAAGTAGATTGGCATGGTTGGTTGCCGAACTGATTTTATTTTGAAATTCTAGTAACTTGTTTTAAACTTTATTTAATCTGTCCCTCCTTTAACTAAGACAAAGAAAATGCTTTGTGAGCTGGTTATAGGATCATTTGCACTGCTTTGGTTCTATATTGTTACAGTCATAAAGTTTCTTCGTTCATCTGGTATTTTCATTGTCTTGGAAACAAGAATATCCTGAGCTCTGCTCTGGCATCGTCAGCCAGCTGTGTGCCTTTGCTTAGCTTTTGTGTTGCCATGCGAACCATTCTTTCCTACCAATTTTCACATATCTATTTGTGTACCTCCGTGTACAGTTTTGTCTGCTTTCAGAATCAGCAAAATCTATGTTATAAGTGTTAATACAATTTTTTAAATGTGATTTGTAATGTAGTGTTTTCCACAATGAACAACTGAGTGATGAATATTATTTTGGCCAGACTGATGATTGAAGACATCAACTAAATATTATAAGACTTTACAATGTTTCTAACATGGCTAATAATAATAAATTATCCAAACTCAAATTCTACAAGGTAATCAGATAGACTAAGAAGTTGATGATGTCAATAGTTCTTAATTTTCAACAGGGGATGCACATCTTACATAAGTCATTAAACCCATAGAATTTTTGGCAAAGATGTTTGGAAAAAAGGCCATGTTGAGTATTTTTATCATAGATGTCTGCCCATAATTGCATTTGTAGATGTGGGGAAGTATTATGTTTTACACCATTTTATTTCTGTCAAGATTGGATGCTTCCATTTCAAGTCCTTGATGATTTATGAAAATGTGACTGATTTACTATTGTGTGGACAGTGGTTTGTCACATTCATATTCAACACAAAGGGATAACAAGATTACTGGATTTTCTGTCAATAACCGAAGGTTTGTTGACGGAAGAACAGAATCATTGGCAACATTAGCAAACCAGGTGATTGTTGATTTTATGAATATTTCAATAGTCAATTTGCAGTTTATTCTTTGGATATGAAAATTGCGGTTTCTAAAATTCCCCGCCCCCCCCCCCCCCCCCCTTCATGTTGGTAGGGAGCTATCAACCAGCTATCAGAACAAATTTCCACACTCAATGACCGCATGGATGAGTTTACATCTCGGATTGAAGAACTGAATTCCAAGTTAACCAACAAGAGAGTTTCTGATAGCCCACAAAACATGGCTCTGCAATCTGAAGCTTGCAATGGGTCTGCTCCTACTTCTTACTTCATCTCTGGTTTAGGCAACGGTTCCTTAACTGCATCTATAATGCCTAATTCCTCATCTTCCTCTCAGTTAGCAAAGGAGTCTCCCTTAATGGAAGAGGTAACATGACTGTTCTTACTACGTGTTTCCTATTTGAAATTTACTGTGCTTAGTTGTGGTTGCAATGTGTATGAGGGAATTTACCAATCATACTTCCAGGAATCATGTGAGTTTTTAGTGCTTTTTTGTCAGACAGTTGGCAAAGGATATAAGGATAAAGGTTCAATTTTTTTTTTTGAAATGAGTGGTTTCAGTGGTGTTTCTTCGATTATATCTATTTAGTTCTTTATTTCCTTGCTATCCTTGGTTGTGGTTTAGTAGTTTTGCCAATATTCAATATTCTAATTTTGATGGTCACGTAATAGCTTTTCGGCCGTGGTCTAATTGTAGTTAAAAATGTTCTCTCTCTGAATAGTTAGGGAACCTACATTTTAAGGATACATTGGCCCCGTTTGGCAGCACAAAATATGCAAAAATCTACTAAAAATTGCAAAGTTAGTGTTTGGTAAAATACCAATTTTTGTCACTTTTCTGTTATGTTATAGTAATTTGCTCCACTCAAAATTATTAAAAGTTTTACCAGACACAAAAATTGCTAAAAATTGCTAAAAATTACGATTACTAAATACCCAAATGTTGCTAAAAATTACTAAAAGTTGTCAAAAATTTTATCAAACTCCTAAAAGTTGAAAAAACTTGTTAAAAATTATAACTTGTTTCATCAAACACATCAAAAATTGCAATTAGCAACTTTTGACTAAAAATTGCGTCTCCAAATGTCCCTAAGGTCACACAAACTTAAGGAAGCCATCAATTTATTTTATGAAGGATTCTGAGTGCAAAAACAGCCGGAAATAGCTTCTTTTAATGCAACTTATATTGGCAATCAAATAGCTATGCATCCCATAAATTATTGTTTTTGCTCGGTGGTTTGTGTTGAACAAATCTCAACTCAACAAACCAACCCCAAACAAGTTGTAGTGCAGAACAAATTTTTTTTTTAAGAAAAGGCTTTTGAAGCCCAATTTTGTGATATATTGAGGTATGAGTGGTGTTGCAGAAGTTATTATTTATTTATTGTTGTTGTTGTCGTCTTACTAAGGGTTGTCTAAGCGTATATTTATATTCATAGGGCCATGTACGAACTAAGAAACAACCAATCACTCCCTAATCGAATCAATTAATACTAAGAATTATTATTATTATTATTATCTTTTGTGATGAGGGATATCCCCAAGACAGGCAAGATTCATGAATCGGGCAAGTATAGGCAAACTTTATATAAGTGGCCTTGAGGGGGAGAAACTTTTATCGAGTTTTGAAACCATAATCTTTTTGAGTTTATGATTGAGAAATGTCTTCCACACCATTAGGTTACCCCTTAAGGTTTTGCAGACTTTATTAGTTGTACCCATAGGCGACCAAGTGCCACGTGGACTTTGATCACGGTGTCAACATCCCATGGTGGCCATCTCGCGACAGGGGGCATTCGAAATCACCAGCCCCTCTCGTGGTGGTAGGGGGCATTTCATGATATTCCCCTCTCCACGATAATTGGCCTGCAATAAGGGCATTTCCAGTTAAGTTGTCACAACACTTGCCCCTTGAGGCAGGAGCAAGGTTCGAGGGAAATCACTTTACCTTCATTGCCGGAGATAAGTGGATTAGAGGTTAGAGTTTGGGAGATTCATTGAGGTATTACCTCAACTGGCCTAGAGAGAGCAACCCTTTTGCATTTAATACAACCATTGTGTTTGTTTGCGTGTTCTCTAGTTTTTTTTTTTTTCTTTTTCTTTTTGGACCCCGCCCCCGGGGGATTGCAATAGTCATTGTCAATGATTGTCAGGTGGCTTTGTTATTTTGACGCTCCAATAGTTGCAAGATCCCTGGTTTTGATAAAGTTGATTTGATTACAGGGTTGATGACTTGTACTTCCTTTTGTTTCATTTTCGTTGTTTACTTTTTTTTTCACCTATTTGTATACTTCTAAAGCACTTTGTTTGACTGATTTGATTCTTTTTTTTTTTTTTTGGTTGTATTTTTTTTTTTAACAGATTTCAAATATTGCTCGGGGACAACGTCAAATCATGCATCAGTTGGGTAATCTTAACAATCTTCTTTGTGAGACCTCGATGGAGAGATCGCGTCAAGCAAGAACAGAGGGGAAAAGAGTAATGGCTGACATTGAACCCATTAGGGTTTCTTTGATTTTAACTTTGGCAATTGGCGGCTTGGGAGTCATCTTGTTTAAGGGTTTTTTGCCGCGAAATTGAGTGGCAATAGTTCACATTGAGATACGAGTCATCTTGTTTAAGGGTTTTTTTGCCGCGAAATTGAGTGGCAATAGTTCACATTGAGATACTAATAAAGATTATCGATTTTTCTTTTTGGATGACAAAAAAATTTTGCAATGCAACCTTTCACCTTGGGAAGGCAGCTGCTGATGACTGGAGGCTAATAATTGAAAGCTTTCAATGTTCTTGGGTGAAGAAGGGTGTGCTTTGGCTAATTTTAGGGTTTAGTAGTCCTGATCGAGGTTTTCTTTTTCCTGTCAACTCTCTTTGCAAGTTCAATCAGTTTAGGTACAGGAAAGACGTATGAAATTCATGCCCAACTTTACCTTCATAAGCTGAATGACTATAAGACCACCAAAGTTCATATTTATATCTTAAATTGAGTTTTATCTGAATTTTTTTTTTTTTTTTTGGAACTAACACATCTCTCTCTCTCTCTCTCTCATAACAATTAAAGGTTTAAACTTTTAATTATTTTCAATGCTCTTCTTGAAAATGATTATTTTACCCATGAATAATTAAGTGGGAGTGCAGTGAAAATAAATTTAACTCGGGGGGTAAAATGAAATTTACTTCTGAAATTGTTTACATCTTGATTTCCATTGGAAGGGTAAGTGCTATAGGATCAAAGGGAAGCAAAATGCTTTAACTTGATGTATTGAGAGAAAATTTTAGGTTAATTGTTTGTATTTTAAGATTTGCAATTAGGAGATTTGGTGTTTTATATTTAAGGAGAATTACTTTAATTTAATATGAGTTTTAATGTGAATTTCATCATGAATTTAAATAAGGATGGACAAAGTGTTCATAAAATTAATAACAAGTTGATAATAAGCTAAATAATAGTAGTTACGGTGAATTTTTCACACAGGGTATTAAATATTCATATTTTAAATAATAACTTATAATTATTATTAAAAAAATAATTATTTAAAATCTTTTATAAACAATGGTTTTATTATTTTACGAAATAGTAACTTCATTATTTTAGTAATAATTATTATTAATTTTTAATGATTTTTATATAAGTTAAATTTTTCTAAATTTTAATATAATTAGACTTTAAATTGATTTATTTGAATTTTTTTTTTTTTTTGAGTATTTAAGATATTTGGACTAGTTTGTGTGCTATTCAATTTATTTGAGTCTTGAGTTAATGACGGGTCTTAAAGTTAAGGACTGATTAAACGTTCTAACATGTTTAAAGAAATTAAAACTAATAGATATTGAAAAATAAATTAAAAGTTTTACCAATTAATGTTACCACTCATAACTAAAACTGATGAAATCATTTGAAATCCATAACTAAAAAGACAAACCTTACAATCAATTATTGTGGAACGGATGACCCCCTTCAGATGATTTATGAGCTTATGCATGGTTATCAAATCCATTAGTTTAGCCACCCAATTCATGACCTCATTCATGTCCTCGATCGTTCCGCACCGAAAGAGAGTCGAGTGTCTACGACCCGAAAGTACCACCTGAAAGTTAAAAAGAGTACAAATATATATATTAACATGACAATATATCCGAACAGATGTGTGTAGAAATATATATAACATTTATTAATAGTCAATGGGAGAAATAGAATGAAAAATAATAAATGCATTCTTTCGTAAGTTTTTTTTAATTCTATAATAGTTTTATGAAAAAGAGTAACGTGAAGTAGAGTAGAGGGAAACTAATAATAAAAGGGTGCGTTAATGTCTCTGCCCAAATAAAATTTCCGTGTACAATTTTTCTCGGGAAAGTCCGTATCCCATGGAATCGTAGAGATGGTGGGGATACATTTTTGACGGCACCCAAGCAAAGGGCAGGGCAGATGACGCTTCCAGGGTCAAGTAGTTGAATTCCGTAACTTCTTTCCCTTACCGGGAAAACCTCCAAACAAGTGATTCACCCACTGAGAACATAGAGTAACTGTAGTCACTGGGGGCACCACATGGATGGTACTACCAATGAATTAACTAACTTTCAGTAGGTAAGAACCATATCAATATCGTTCATATTTAATTTTTTTGGTCTCTATAAATTGTGTGACTTAGCTCTCAACAAAGCACTCACACACCCAGTGTCTGGCTAAAATGGGCAGGTCAGCTCGACATGAGAAGATGGGGTTGAAGAGAGGGCCGTGGACATTTGAAGAAGACTGGAAGCTATGGTTTTAAAACTCTCCTGATACTGTTACGTAACACTGTTACGTAATGTTTTTTGATTTCACCGTTCCTGATAAATTTCTATTTTTTATCCGTTACACCTCCGTTACACTCCGTTACATCTGTTATTTTCTATTACTGTTACATTGCCCAATATCGCGTTTTAAAACCATGCCAGAAGCTCTTGGCTTACATCCGAGAACATGGTCATCGATGCAGGCGCCACTTGCCGGAAAAGCTGTTAAGAATAAATAATAATGGATATGTAATTTAGCACAGCAGCTCTAGCTACTCTCAATTATATACATTGGTAATAATGTAATATGAAATATAGCACGGCAGCTGTAGCTATACATAATAGAAGAGTAATGCTACACATCTAAAAAATTTTTTTCAATCATGCTGTCCTAACGTATTGATTAATGAGTTTGCTTTTTATACAATTAGTCGTTAGTTCGAGTCCACTCCTAGGTTATATTTGATATGTTGGAATGGAATGAAATCCATTCCCACTTTAGATTAATCTCATGTTTGGTATTAAAAAATTAAATTAGAATGTTATTTTATAGAAATAGTCATTCCCACATTAAGTGGAAAAAGGCATTCCACATTTTAAGTGATAGAATAGTCATTCCATTGATATCAAAATTTGGTCCAAAAAGTGAAAAAGTAAAAAATAAGAAAAAACAACTCATTTATAATAAAAACTTTTTCTCAATTACTCCGTTAGATTGTAAAATGACCATTTTACCCCTTAACCTTATTTTCAAACTAGATTCGAATCTCGGCTATAAAATGACTGTTTTAAGCCTAGGTCTTTTTTTTTTTTTAATTTATATTTTGGACTTCTGAAAGACTAATAAAAACATTCCATTGACATCAAAATTTGACCCAAAAATTGAAAAAATAAAAAATAAAAAAAACAACTACTTTATAATAAAATTTTTTTCTCAATTACTCCATTGGGTTATAAAATGACCATTTTACCCTTTAACCTTATTTTTGAGCTAGATTCGAACATCGGCTATAAAATGATTGTTTTAACCC
>JAVXUM010000030.1:16559458-16574684 GCA_035590655.1 Pouteria glomerata
TACCTTGTGTGGCCAAATTAAATTGATTTCCAATGTATCCCTAAAACCAAAAGGATTAGGAATAGTTACAACAGATTCATCAGTTTCTTTACTCCTCATATAAAAAATCAAATCATTTATAGCTACGAAAATTACATGTATAAAACTTATTTAGTGGAGGTAAAATTTTCCATGACTGCCTTGAGAACATATGGTTGGGGCAGGGAGGATGTTCCCAGTTCGAGTTCTCACAATATATCTACATAAATCAAATTGCCTAATATATAACGAGCATATGATAACGAGGTTGAGTAACTAACCATTCACAAAATCCTATCTTTGACTCTCTTGTGGGATGGTTTGATTCAGATTTTCAAGATTAATTCTGAAGACTAATTTAGATTTCCAAATTTTCAAGACTAATTCTCAAGACTTATTCAGATTTTTAAGATTTTCAAGACTAATTTATTTATAAGACATTTAAGACTAATTCTATCATCAATATATAACAATTAGAACCATACATGGGATGATTTGATACAGATTTTCACAATTATTTTTTAGTTATTAATCAAAGAATCAGCGTAGTAATAAACATGTGATATCTTTGAGGTAAAAATTTTTAAGTGATAATTTTTTTTCTTACGCAAATCCTCATTCATGTGTTTAAACGCAAGTTTAACTGTGCTTTGTGAGTTAGAATCCTCTTAATGAATTTCTGCTTTAGCCCTTCACACTGCACAACTTTACAACCAAAAAATGTCAAGTAAACTATGGAGAAAGTAATTTGAAATACCTTTTATTTTGTTGTTATTTTCCTCATTGTTTAAGCCATTTTGCATGACTGAAAGGCAAACATTACCCTGCATATCTTGAAATTAATTAACAGGGTTTAAGACACAATTTTAATGTAAACAGGAAAACTGCAACTATACATTGACTTAGTTACTAAAAAATGGAAAAATGAGAATTGTCCAAAAACATGGGATTTCGAAAATAGAACGAGAATAATAAATGAATTAAAAGAAAGCACTTGAGAAATAATCTATGGAGACACAAACCGGAAATGGATCAGAAATTAATATCTAATAGACACCCATATACCTTTTAGAAACTAATATCCTTTTACCTTAGCTGACTATATATCTATATAAAACAAAAAGAGAAGCTTACATAACAAAGCTAGAACAATAGAGCTATTTGTAAAAGATTGCTGCAAATTTTGGGGTTTCGGAGGATGAAGAAAACCATGGTGGAAATAGAATTCAGCCTTTCTCCTTCACACCAATGTAAAATTCCTTATTTATTTCCTTAAGCTACTAAATATGCCCCCAAGCCACCTATGTTTTAAACTTTTATGAGGCATTAAACCACATGTCCACTTCAGTGTTCACTGCAATAGTATAAAAGTTAAAAGAATTCAAATCGTCAGACAAATATAAGCAATATGGAAATGCATCATAATTAAAAAGAAATGATGAGAAATAAAATGTTTCTTCATTGTAAAAGAGAATTTTTCATAACTTTACTGACATTTTGACTTTAGGACCACACTTCTTGCAAAGTTCATTGTAACATGATCTGAAAGTAGGAAAACCAATCACTATACATATGATAGAAAAAAAAAACAAAATATTGAAATAAAATATGTACTGCTTTACACCATCAACTAAGTAGCAGAGGCATATAGGTGACACTGGCACCGTTTGAATTTTAGGACTAATATGACAATCTATAATTCTAAAGGAATAAATTTCAACCACAAAACACAAAACACTTATCATATGAGAAATAAGAACAGAGAAAGTAGAGATTGAATTTCATACTTGAAATCCATTAAAAGAGGCAATTTTGGTATTAATTGTAAAATGGGTCTTGGAATTTTTAGTTTTTGAAGCAACAAACCCAGTGTGATTTGGGGAATAAATTCAATGCTGATGGAAGAAGCTTTCTCCTCGGCTTGCAGGAGTAGCTAGATTTAAGAGAGATGTGGCGCAATGGAAAAGACAGTAGCCGATCCTCTAACAAAAGAAACTAATGGGTGCAGTGAAGCTCGGCAGCACTATTCGACCCCCTCAGCAACCGCGATCAACGTATTCTTATTGTCCTCATGGAGAAGCCCTAGCATCAAGTCTATCACCGAGTTCTTCATCTCAGCAGTCCCAATCTAAAACCAAGTTATCAAATTCCTTGCCTTGATGTGTACGGACTTCCTCTTCAAGCCTGAAACAACGATGGTGGTGTCCTGCAAATCACCGCTCGTAATCAACATCTCAGCCTCGCTGATGTGGCAGTCAAGCCCAGCAAAAATTAAGCCAATGTCGTTCTGGGTCTTAAGCTTGCCATCAGTGGGGGAGGGGTTCTGGCAGGTCGTGAAAAGAGAAAATATGTCAGAGAGGGTGAGAGAGACTAACTTGAGGAGTTCCAAAGAAAGGGCGTTGGTAAGAAAAGAAGAGAAGTCTAAGAAGTCGGCGAGTTGAGCTCTAAGATCGACATTCCCTTGCACTAAGGTCATCCCCAAAGCTGCAAGCGACAAAGTCACCAGAGAAAGAAAAGACACAGATTAGACTAATTTGGGCGATTAAAGCTAAAAGTGAAACACATCTCAGCCATTCATTAAAAGGAAATTCAATCTCAACCGTTAACTTATTTAGAAGTCTCTGTGGATTAAATCTGAACTATTTGATTGTTTTTAAAATTAAATCTCAACCGTTAATTATAGTTTGTGAGAGGGATATTTTTGAAAAAGGGATGGGTTTTATTATATAGATGTAAAAGAATTAAACAGATTTCAAATGCAATGATATGAATAGTAGGACTCAACTGTAACATATTAATACCAAAAACTCCTCCTAACCACAACCTAAAATACATATCACACGTGCATAGGTTTATCAAATTTAATAACATAGTGGATAAATGGTCCTTGTTCACACTTAACGCCTTCTAATTATATTACATATTTTGGTTAATTAGTTTAACAAAATCTTTTCCAAGAGGCCTAACTCTGCCCTCTATTAGCTGACCATTCATGGTACATTTGTGCAGCTAAAGTGGCCCGCCAGTTAATCTATTAATCGGACGACTCAACTATGCTAATATGTTCATCCCCTAAATTTGGAGGAGTTTACGTTGCATCAAATTCGACTTCTATTGGGTCAACAGCCATAGATTGTCTAATAAGATTATGAAGCAGGCAACAGGCAGTAATGATCTAGCCTTGGGTTCGAATGGGAAAAATGAAGGACTTCTAAGAATCGCCCATCTCATTTTAAGCAACCCAAAACATTGTTCAATCACATTACGGGCCATGGAGTGATTCATGTTAAAAAACTCCTCATGACTCGTCAAGGCATCACCTTCTCGCCATTGAGACAAGTGATAATGTTGGCCTCGATATGGTGCTAAGACCTTTGCCCACTGGTATATCCCGCAATCAACTCAGTAGTAATAACCTGATAAATTGATACCCAATGCTTTAGCCTATTGTGTTAAAACAAATTTACATTAAATTAAATTTAGGTGATGTATATATGCGTACCAGTGGGCACTCTAAGTCTATTTGCTCTAGTGACAACATCTCTAAGTACTCTAGAATCAGCAGTAGACCCTTCCCGCCCCGATAAGACGTATATAAACTGCATATCGAGAAAACATACCCCAAGCATGTTGATTATTAGATCACCTTTTCGTGTCCTATACCTAGGCTGATCTGCAGCTCCAACACAAACCTTAATATAGGTTCCATCTAATGCCCCTAAGGAATTCTAACAGAATAGAATTTTGTTATATATTAGTATAAGACAATCAAATTAGGTGACAACTGACAATATTACACCAGTTATAAAGCATTATTATACTTGAAATCATCGCCATCTATCATCGGTTGTGTTCGCATTTATTGGCTCCGGTGACTTAAGTAGGACTGCTTGAAGCCTCAGCACCCCATTTAGAAGTTCTTTGAAATATTTACTAACAGTTTGACCTGAACGTCTAAAATCAAATTTGACCTTTCTAGTTTTCAAGTAGTAAGAGATAACATATAAAAATGTAGCAACTTTCTTCTCTAATGAAGCAAACTTAGAATGGGACATGCCAATACTTTGTAAATGTAAGCATAATTAAAGAAACGTACGTCGATCCATGCGAAGTCGAATAATGCATTCTTGGTCACTATCTCAGACCAACCTATTGATGTGGTCAATTTGTTCCCGATACGGATTTGGTCCCCTTATCAAATGGCCTCTTGCATGACGTTCCCCCAATGCAACATGGATAAAGACCATAAACAAACCACATGCTTGCAAAATAAAGGATACAAGTGCATGAATGCTTACATAGGCATCAATGTTCTCCATACTATCGTCCATACAATTATTATTATCTATCTAAAAATACGAAAGTTGTTCAGATTATATAAGTAGATGGTGTTTGGCAATAAAGAACATTAGACTGAACAAAGATAATAAATATTCTTAAAGCATGACTATATTAAATGATAAGTATCCCAATCTAGAAATTGAATTCGCTAAGAAAGTTATTAACTAATAAGTCCTAAACATTCAAAAGATAAGAGTACATGTCGTAAATATTTAAATAAGAGATGTGTTAGACTTACATAAAATACAATTATTATTGGCATCATAATCAAACTGAATTTATCTTAGGTTTAATGTAAGAAACCATATTTATACCTTCTGTGCATGCTTTTTTAAGAGCAGCATGGAATCAGGATTGATGTTAGATTAAGAAAGGAAGAGGTTCCTAAATCACTACCACATTTTAATGCTTTTCAGGATTTTACCATACATAGTAGTAGACTAGAACTTAAGACTAAGCACCTACCAAATTTACATTTTCTGATTTAAATACAGACTCAAAATTACACATGAACTTATCTCTTATCTTTCAAGCCAGACCGAGGAATGCATCCATGTTTGGTCAATTGGGTTTCATTACCCCTCTTAACAATTGCCAAATAAATATACAATCTACAACTATCCTGATGTCATGAATGCTGCTATGGTTGGGAATGACTACTTTTACCAAAAACTAGGGGCATAAACTGTAATTGATCGTATTCTTAATCAATCTAACAAATCTGTTTGGTCAAATGCGATGGAGCCGGAGAAGATTCAATTTTAAGTTGTGCATAATTAATATCGATGCAAAGTGAAATCCCTACGGAAACAACAAAATACCTAAAAACCAGTGTATTCAAATAAGTGATTTGATCCCACTTTTGAGCCCACAGCGTACACAATTGAAGAGATGCTTTTTCAACCCAAACCCATGAAGCATCAATGCAAAATAAAACAAAATAAAAATTGTCAAGTTAAAACCCAAAATCAAAGGGAGTTCTTCAGAACAGAAGAAAAACTTGAACAAACATTGAAGAAAAAGCAATTACCAAGTCACTGCGAAAAGATGTTTCCGGTCATTGCGTTGCTTCGACCTTCAAATGTTACCAGCTGTGTTGGTTTATATAAATGAATTTTTTTGGGTAGGTAGTAGGATTGAAGAAGAGTTTACTGCTCGGCGAATATATTCTCTAAAAAAATCCAACTACTTTCGGTGTTGATGGGAGAAGTCACTGCCATGGGAGAAGACGATCAGCAAAAGAAAAGCAAGAAAAAAAGACGTTGAACTGTTAAAAATCACATGTGAGGGCAAAATTATAACCTCAACTCTGAGACCCATCTCCCCCGACTAGCAATCCCACAGGGTCCATAGGATTTGATATCCCAAAAAATACAGGATTAATCATCTGTTGGGCATCCAATTCCAGTGACCAATTTGGCAAAACAAACTTTACTTTTGTGGGTCCCACGAATTCCACATCCGAGTCCCGTGTTTATATTTGGGAAACAAACGCGCTCTTAGGGGAGTGAGAACTAAACAAAAGTGCCAATTATATAATGAAACCCATAACCATGTCATATAATACTACTATCATGAATCATGATAATAAACATTAATTATTAAGCATAATCAACATTTTATCAAAATATAAGAATCTTACAATTCATCAATGATCAACAGCATACATAATAAAATTACCAAAAAATGAAAAAAACGGCATACATAATATTAATGACTGACTTGTGGTCACGATGTTAAACCAAACTACACCATTCCTTGCTGTCTGCAACTAGATCTGAGTCATAGAAATATGCTTTTCAGGCATATGCATCTCGTACTAAGTCAAAAAAAATAACTATGTCTCATTAGGTATATGCATTTCTTTGTAAATTACTAGCCTACTAGCGCGAAAAGTCAACTCTTATGCAAGTTTAACGACTCTCAACCCATGAGTACATATATTTTCTATTTCAGTACCTCTTAATCCCTAACCAAAATTAATAAATCAACACTATCTTAACATAGTATATCATAATTCATTATCTCATCATATGGTATCTCAATACATATCATTTTATCTCATATCATAGCATCATATTAACAATATAAGATAATATTGATATCCTATCTCATAAAATGTTTCATATATACACCATGCCTAAGGGTGCGTTTGAAGGAAAAAATTGGTAAAATTTAATAAATGTTGTGAGTTTGTAATTCGTGCAGTAAGATAAAAAATAAATAACTTTTGGAGATTTTTAGTGTTTTCAGTGAATATCAGAGCTTCAAACGAAGTCTAAATCATTGATACATAACTAGATCACCAATTAGAATTGAAATAGGAAAAACGTCCAAGTTAAGTCTTTGTCATCTAAAAGGAGGCACTGTGCCCATGAAATTCTATGTGCACAACCAATGATGCAAATGCAGTAGTCAAAATCATTATGTCAAGGCACCATCCAAATATGAAAGACCGTATAAATGACTGACTGAACACCAATGGTCAAAGAATGTAAGTTTATCCAATTCAATCCCTACTTTGATTTCTAAATTTAATTATTAATTTAAAATCATTTTGGTTCAATTTTATCAATTAATTAGTTTATATAAATACCTAAACTCAAAAATTTGTCTAATATTTCACCTTCAATTTCGTAAAATAGATCACGTATGGTATATAGTTCAAACTTTTATGATTTAACTTATGCACTTCTCAACTAATCGGCAATCCATTTAAAATTCATAGCCTTGATCAACCCAATTTAACCACAAGTAACACAAATTCGATGCTTCAAATTTATACTATAAGTATCGAACCTGCTTCTTGAAGACAAATCAAAGATGAAAAATGTAATAATGGTGGTTGAACAACTCCCTTACTCCCCTTCATCTTTCTTTCTTCTTGGATTGATTTATTTTTCCAAACTATCATAAAGAACACACAATACTCTCAACAATTATCTAAATTTTCTTACAATTTCTCTTCTAGTTAGCGCTCTCTCACTCATCAGCACTCTCTCAAAATAATTTCCCTTTTGTTGGTTATCATCCATAGAGACCTACAAGCCAAATATATTTTATGTGTATTAGATACAAGTGGAAGATAAAATGGAGAACACAATAGACATGTGGACAAGTGTTAAACTACACGTGTGAAATATTTAGAACGTGTGGAAGTGCAACCATGCAATTATATACATACATACGTATACATACATACATACATATATATATATATCTCAAAATATTAGTTGGTGAAATTTTTGATAAAACCATAGAGCATTCTGTCATTCAAATGGCCCGTTATCTGGACGAGTATCTGAATGACGTGCTAGCACAAACTTTTCCAAGTGTAGTTATATAGTCAAGTCTCATGCAATGAAAATATACCACCATTATGTAATAATTAAGCTATATCGAAATAAAATAGTACAAGAATAATTGCCTTTATACTTAAAGTGAAAATCACTTACACTCCCTGAAATTTAAAAAACCTACTTTTGTATCCCTTATATATTAGGTTAAAATGAAGTTGTAAACAACGTTAAATTTTTAACAAAAAAGATAAAAATATTTATGAAAAATTAAATAGAATCAAGAGGCATAAGTGTTGGTAATATAACGTATAAGGGGTATAAATGTAATTTTTAAATTTAATTAGAGTCAAAGCCATTATGTTTGATGAATTTATTGATGTTTTCACTTTAATCCAAAGTACAAGAAATGTAAAAGTAAGTTTTTAAAGTTTAATGGTGTAAGTAATTTTTACCTGAAGTCTATGTTGCTCAGACTTGAGTACAAGAATCAGGTTTGGGTATGAATCAAGGTGTCGAACACCTCAGGTCTAAAAATAAATGGTACATGGATATGGATCTAAATTTGGATACAGTTGTGGGGGCATACCACATAATTTTTAGTTATTTTATAAATTAATTATTTTCATTAATTTGTTATTAAGTAAAATATTAAAAATAAATAAATTATTTTCATTATTTTGTTATCAAATAAAATATTTTTTTACACAAATAAAGGCCAAAAGTCTCAAACGTTTCTTATTAATCAGTTATGTTAGCATATTAAATTTGTTTGCTTGCTTGCTTAAGATATGCGACTAGTGTAATATGCATATAGGAGACAAATTGGGTGTTCAGTATGGTAAAAAGTGAGATAAAATGAGATAAATTATGAGTTCATAATTCATGCAGTAAAATAAACTTTTAAAGATTTTCAGATATTTTTAAAATTTTTCAGCAAAAATCAGTACGCCAAACACCCCCAAAATGGTGAAATCAATTTAATCAATTATATTTATATAATTAATTTATTAGGACCAATTACTTGTATCTAATACACACAAAAATTACAAAACATTGAATCATTATATCAAATCGATTTACATAGAGACAACTAATTTTATACCATAGAAGACAACTAGTCTTAAATTAAAAATCATATTATTGCTCTACATGAAAGACAAAACGTCTAACTTTTGGGTTCAAAACGTTGCCACCGTTTCCGTCTAAAATTCGTCTCTTTCTTTGCCAACCCTAAAACTCGTCTCTCTCTTCACTAATTAAAACGTCGTTATTCCATCTTTGCTTGAAAAGCCATTGCTTGAATCTACTGAAACTGAAGTCTCTTCGCTTCTGTCTTCCCCTGAAACTAAAGTTTTTTGTCTCGTCATCTCTGTTGCCTTCATCTTCCCTCTTTTTTTCCACCAAGCTTCAATCTACTTGATTATGGTAGAAATAACAGACCAATCTCATCAGTTTCCTGCACGTTCATATCTAACATATGGACTCTATGTCGGATGTAAATCCCATGCTAGCATCGACGCCATGTCATGTAGATTTGGGTTTTTTGTCCAAACTAAATAGTCCAAATAACACAGCCTTAAGTATAGAGGTAAAAAGACAATCACCCCAATAATAAACTATTTAAGTAAAAATACCCGAGTCACAACAACTTGGCTTCATACTATTGGGAGCAACTTCCTCCAAACCTACGATGTGTCTTTATATTAGCTTGCTATAAATATGCACAACATATTTATCATGTGACTATTGTTATATTTTTTAATACTTAATATCATCTCAAAACACATTTACTTAAAAAAAATTATCCATTTGTTCCTTATTCGTAACTTAGTCTTTTTAGGGAAATTACTCATCCTATGATACCAACATGAGTCCATCACATTCAACTTCACTTTTTGGCCACCATGTCTCCATGTAACTACTTCTTCAATTAGAGCTCTGCGCAATCTACACCACGCAAATCCTTTGAACTCTCCGTCACTTAACCTTGATAAGTTGCACTCATGCCCAAAATCTAATACTTTTGATAATAGATTTCATTATTTGAGCAATAATTTTGCACCGGCTCTTTGTTCTTTTTTCTTTATATTTTTTTAGTAAACAATACATCCGATTTTTCTTAATTTAAATTTTCAAATACACTAAGCATTTTTAATGTTTTTATTTATATTTTAAACTTCTCTAGTGATAATTTTTTTATGATTTTTAAGAATTGTTAATTGTATTTCATTAAAATTGTTAAAAACTTATCTTTTACTCTTTACTATTTTTTTCTTATGTGTTTATCTATCAATCCACCTAAAAATTCAATGACAGTAATCCCACAATTTTGTAGGTTATAAATTAAATATATTGTTGTTATTATTTAATTCATTTATCATAATTTCTAACGTTGATTTTGTACTAAAATTTAAATCTTTATATGCCACGATAGAAAAAAAAAAGGTTCTATATAATTAGTTATTAAAAGATTTTTGCATTCCAATAATTTTGACTTTTAATTATCTAAAATTATGAAACAAACTCAAATGTAAAGATTGCAAATTTTCATATATGAGAAATCTATCACCCTTACTCTTACAAACACACACAGACTGTCTCATTCAAAAGCAATTAAGTCTTTTTTTACGTCATTTTTATAATATTTCATTTAAATTTCATAATTAATTTATTACACTCACTTCGATTATGTGGAGACTGAGATTATTATACGCTTGGGTGGTGTTTTTCTATTTAATTCCACATATGATTATATGACATCTACTTAATTTGACAATATTATAATTGGTACATTGTAGGACAATAGAAAGTAGTGGAGGTTATATAATCATTGATCAAGAGTCATAAAATAATAATGTATTTATTTATTATATAAGGGCCTTTTGAAAGAATTAGGTTATGAATATCTTCTAAGAATCTGTACACTTTAAGAAATTTAATGCATATGAAGAACCTGAAAAAGGAATATATCTTAGTTCTGATGAAAATACCTATGGGTTCTATATCAATTATGGTTGAAAGCTTGGATTTGATGTTATGACAAGGGATATAAGTAAACTTACTATAAGGAGAATCTTTTATATTCAAAAAATGCCAACGAAAAGAAGACAAAAGACATAAAAATGTCTTATATTTTTAACCGATTACAAGGATCGATTATGAATTGGATATCACATGCTAACTCTAGAAAGATGGTAAACATCATGTTGTCTTATTTAATCCTTGTCATAATTATAATTTGATCGAAAAACCTCTGAAACAAATGCTAAAGATTAATAGATGCTTAACCAAAGCCCAAAAGGCTTATGAAATCAATTATATCAATAATTGATTTAATGAGTACAGAAATTAGAAGGGGATAAAATCTTTGTTTTGTTATGACAAGATATTTATTTGGATTATTATATTTAGTATTTTTTATCATTATTTTATCTATAAGAACATAGCTATCATTTTTTATGAATTGAGCATTTTAACGCTAAAATTTCTCTAAGCCTAGGAGTCCATTCGCACATGCATACGTAACTTGTTTGTCCAGACAACCGTGCATACAGCTGTGTGTTTTCTGAGTTTGCTGACATTTCTTTACCGAGTTTACATATACATATATATTATATCAATATTCCATAGTGTAAAAACTCGAGTTTGTTGATACATTAATAAATTTGATTATAATGAGTTTGATAGACTAACATAAACAATATGAGGCGCTAATGGATGAGACTGTTTGAGTTTGAAATTAAGTTTCAAAACTTGCATATTTAGGAGTGTGAAGGAGGGACCCTGAAAACACGGAGGGTGTACCTCGAGCTCATGCCCCTCTGTGTCCAACGTGCCTAAGGGAGGTAGTGCCAATAGCTTCTGAGTCATTTAATTTTTTCATTACGCGTCGTACCTATTCTTTTTGCGCCTTAGTTTGTGATTGTGAGGGAGTGAGATAACCACCCTATGCTTTCATTTCTAGTCTTTCTTCATCTCGAAGGGCTGAGGTGGTTTATATATATGCTTATATGTGTATTACATCTGTTTGGCTAAGAAATAGAATCAAGAGACAGGAGGAGAACAAAAATCAATAAGTGTATCTACCCTCAACCAAATCAAATTATGGTAGAGTTTGGAGTGGTAAAAAAATAAGAAAATGTGATTTGAAATAACTTTTGATGTTTCTAACCCAAATCACATTTTTTAGAGATAAATAGTGTAACTTTTAAATTTTTGCAGTAAAAAGTTAGTGATAGAAACTGTGGAAATAATTTTTTGGATTCGTTCCCACAGATTTGTGTCAAGATTTTTGTGAAAGCTGTTGAACTTTTTTATTTTTGAGTGAAAAAGTTGGAGGGAGAAATCATATGAATGATTTTTTAGATCCATTCTCACGGATTTATGCTAAATGTGTTGAAATTTATTACAAAATTATTAAGATTTGTGAAAAAGTTATTAGAATTTGTAAAAAAGATATCAGAATTTGTAAAAATTTGTTAAGATATATAAATATATATAGAAATTTCATGAAATACAAGGTAGACCAAATGTGTTAGAAAGTTTTAGAAATTTTCAGAGATTTTTAATTTTTTTTTTTTTTTTTTGGGGTTTTTAGCAAACCAAACAGTGCCTAAGTTCATAGTTCCTTCAATTAGATTGACGTTGAACATATTAAAGTGATTATATGGGTGTTAAGATCAATCAGTTAAGTATGTGGAGTTTTTCAGCTTCCCAAAACTTTTTGGGAAACTTATTGTTGTTTGTCTTTCTCTTTTAAGCGCTTGAGATTGGGATTCAATGTATTTTATTTACATCTATGATATGTTTTAGATATTAATAGGTTGTTGTGAGTTCATTCTAAAATTTAAAAGTATTTTTTTCAAGTTGTACATGTTGTAAATACATATATGTTTATGGAAAAGATGATGAATAGTACTCATAGATTTTAATTCATAATTGTTGAAATCGCAAATTGATCACTTCATTGAGTTCGTATAATCTTTGTGGTATCATCTAAACCAAATGAGCTCGAGAACATATCTTAAAATTGAATGTATTGAAGATTGAAACAACAGAACGAAAAATAGAACATGCTAACCCAAGAACACTACCCTGGACTCGAGCGCACGAGCTTGGGCCCCCATGTGCATGATCCTCCTCTAGAATCTAATTCTTTTTCTTTTCTGTTTAATAAATTTATTGTTCACTCCAAATCTTAAATACTGGGATTTACAAAGGAATTTTATAAAAAAAAAAAAAAAAAAAAAAATATTGAATAGAATGAAGAATAAACATACAAAATTAAGAATATCAACTGGTATGTTGTGGAATGATATTAATTAATGAAAGATGTTTATGATGTGTTTTGGTGTGAGATATAATTTGTTAACTGATATGATTACAAGAGTTGTTAATGATAATGATAATGAAAAGAAATAGATGAAATGTAAACGGTATTGTGATTGCAGGATTGGTGGATGCTAGAAAATAGGAAAGGTTTGAGATACCTTTGGTTAAAAGTTCTTAAACTTGCAAAGAGTTTGGTTATTGTGTCAATAGGTTAGTAGTCTACAGCACGACAATTATCTGGTTAATCGTGGCCATTGGATTTTGATCCATAAATGACAATAATTATCTGGCTAATCGTGGCTATTGGATATTAATGCATAAACAATAACGATAATTTTGTTAATCATGGCCCTTGAGTTTAGACTCATAATTGACAACAATTTGGCTTATCGTTTTTGTTGTGTGTTAGCCTATGAAAGATGACTTTGAGATTATCCACCCCATGATTATGTTGTGATGATGAGAAATGATAAATAGAAAATGAAAAGATAATAACTGAATAATTAATGATATTGATGGTGATTTATTATAACAACATATAGTTATTTGTTGGCGCCATATTTTTTTACCATATAGTGAGAAAATCTGAAAATTTTTGTAAAATATAGCTATTAGTAAGGAAAATTTTCTTTATAAAAACTCTTCAAACTATTTGTAAGAAAATATTTTTTTCCTCACCTAAAACCTACTATTAGTAAGTGAATAAGTTTTCTCGCAAAAACTTTCTCCTCTTATCCGCCATTTTTCTACAGTGTATAAGATATGCTTGTACGTTATGTGTTGCATAGTGAGCATGAATGTTTATAGTGCTCACTTCCTTACAAATTTGGTTGCAAGTTCTGAAGCATGGCTTCTTATAGTATCTATTGGCTGAGAGACCTATTTCTCTTAGTTTTTTTTTTCTTTACTTCATATTACTTCTATATTATTTTGGTAAGTTGGATGTGAGGTTATATTGTATCTTATTTTTATGGTCTCTTGATGAGACATATTGTGTATGCATCGTTGTTTGATAGAATTATATCATTTCGGGTTGAGCCCAATAAGGTTTCTTTTAAAGTATTATGCTCGACTAAATCTAAGGCTTTATTTATTATATTTTGGTCTTTTTTTTAATTTTCTCCTTGTTTTGCTGTAGTTGTGATTTTGGCTTTAAATAGGATAAGATTTTGTGATTTGAATATACGATTGCATGAGTTTTAGCTTGCTTCCTTGGATCACAAAACTTGGGGTGTAACAAGTTTTATAGATAAAGATTATTGTGATAGGATGATGTGATTACATTCATACTTAAAATCTAAATACCTTATATTTACTTTGGCCATTGATGTGTTATTTTGGACCGATAAAATATTTTAACTGATATTGGGTTGATTGATTTGATTTTTTCTTGATTGAATTTAGCCCGAATTGATATTGGGTTAGATTACTGGGCCAAAGGCTGAGCTTTTTAGTTTCTTTTCTTTTTTTTTTTTCCTCCGATGGCACCTAGTGAACGGGAGAGAGAGAAAAGAGAAAAAAGAAAAAGAGTAGAGAGAGAGCCTTTCGAGAAAAAAGGCTAATAGATCTAAGTAGCATGTCATGCCGTAATATCGTGGTGGTGACCGTTTTCGGTGATTTGACCCAAGGTAGAAGAAATCAGCTTTAGAAGGTTAAAAGCTCAAAAGATTTTCTCCATTTTTCTCTTTCTTTCTTTGGATTCGAGATAGGTGGGACTTATGAATGTTTACTTCTAGTTAGCATGATTTTGCTATATCATTTGTTTGATTTGGTGAAATATTGGTAGATTTGTAGTTATATGTATATATATCTATATGCAGGTGTATATATTTGCATATATATGTTGAAATTTTATATTATTTTGAGTTATTGTTGAAATAAATGTTGAATAAACATGTTATTAAGATGTTTACATGTTTATATGTGATAATTTGTTGATATTGTGGCTTGAATGGATGAATTAGGGTATTTTAGTTCAGAGTCTGCTAAAAACGAACCAAAAAATAAGTTTTGAACATTGTTGTTTGGATAGGGGTCTAGCAGACCTTTGTCCGCACACGGGTTCGGATAGTTCATTGTTCAGATAGAGGTCCAGACAGTTAACTGTCGGACTGTCTGAAAGCGGGCTCGGACGACAGAATGCTGGGGTTCTCAATTTGATATATTTTGAAATTTTAAAATATTGATTATTACCTAGGATCAGTAGATGTGCTTGTTCTTCTTAATTACTTCACCCT
>JAVXUM010000030.1:16605351-16625211 GCA_035590655.1 Pouteria glomerata
AAACACCAACCCTGCGCAGGTTCCGGGGTTTTCGACCCGAGGGTAACAAGTCCCCATTCCTATTTTTCGTACCCAAAGTTCCCGGCAACCACTAATCATTCCGTTTTATGTCCTTTCATTAGGTTTGAGCATTATACGAATTCACATACATATCATTGCTTTTGAGGTTTCGTCATCTCACATTCATCCATTAATAATCACATTCCCATTTATCTTGCCTTAAGATAATGTTCATGTTCTCATAAGCATAGTATTTCATGAATTCATAGGTAACTTATCATTTCAATTCAAACATGGTATCATAATATAAACTATTTCATGCTTGTTCTCATGTAACACATTCGCATCAATAAGAATGCAATTAAAATAAGTTCATAGCGGTTCTTAGGTAACCGTCCAATTTTAGTAATGTACTAGAAGTGAAAACAAAAGCATAAGAAAATCCAAGATCCCGTCCGGACACCCCCCTCTGCCCGTCCGGACGGCAGTAGGTGGAGTTCCCAAAATTCGACTTACCGTCCGGACGCCCCCTGCTCCCGTCCGGACGGCAGTAGGTGGTTGGTCCCCGATTTCTTCTGCCCGTCCGGACGCCTATACTCCCCGTCCGGACGCTAGACCATTTTTCAGCAAAACCTATATCTTTATGTTTAAGTTCAAGAGGCTCAACCCTCCTTCTCCCTAGGACTTTTCCATATTCCAACCAACTCTTAACAATAACCAAAGTGAGAGAAGAAGGCCATACAAACAAAGCTAACAAGTTCTAATTTTTGATTCATGTTTCTCTCCACTCCTCATCACAATAATCAATCTCCAACACCACCACATCGCATGACTCTTAGTAGCTTGAGAAGAAAAGAAAAAGGGGTTTTAACATAACCCTAAAAGAGAAAATACTCTACATCTCACCACAAGCAAGGAAGAGAAATTAAAGGAAAGACATAAAGAAGAGAAGCTCCCTACCTCAAAATTCAAGCTTCAACTTTCTTCAAGATCTCTTCAATCCTCTCCTCCTTCTTCAATTTGCTCCAAGACTCAAAAAGGCTCCCAAGAAGGTTTAAGCTCCAAGAACTTGTTTTCTCCTCTTTAATCTTCTTCCTCTTAACTTTTCTTCCTTTCTTCTTTTTCTCTAAGATTTCCTTCCTTTCTTCTTCAATATTTCTTCCAATTCTTTCAAGCTCTCCTCTCAACTTCAATGACCGAATGGTTTCCTTTGCTCCCAATTCTCTCTTTTTCTCACTTAGCACCAAATATAATATATTTACAATATATACACCAACTTATATATATTATGAATACACCATGATGGCCGGCCAAACAAGGAGAGCCACAAAATTCCACCAAACAATTAGATATAAACCTATATGTATGCATGTAAAGTCTTCAACAATTAAACCATTGGGCCCCACAAGTTTTTAATGCAAAAATATCAAACATTCAAACACACAACAAGCCAAAACATGGCTTGCCCGGTTCTCTCCTCTTCCCCAACCATATATCAATATAATATATATATATGTAAGCACATGTGGAGGTCAAATGTTCAACCTTCCTCCCCATTGGTTCATGGCTAGTCCAAATTCCCTTATTTAGTCAAAATTGCTAGAATTCCCATGCCTTGGCCGGATCATGCATTCCCATTTCATTTCTTTTACATTACTACATATTCCTCTCATCCAACCAACACAAACAAAACAAAGAACACATATATACCAAGCCATGCACTAAATAAAATATAACCATGCATAGCCAAGACCAACAACACCTAAATGAATTCATGCAAATGTTTCCCTACCCCTTGGCCAAGGTTTAAAACCATCATTCTTCTTCATCCATTCCAACTCGTTTCTCCAATAAAAACTTTCATTTATACCGAAGGTGAGGGTATTACAAGTTGAGTGAGGAAAAAAAGAAACGGTGGATGCGGATCAATCTGGTTTTAATTCAAGTTCTGATAAGGCTTATGACCCTTTGTATGATGATTTGTATGAGACATTTGAAACAATAGAATGAGAACAAGAAAGAACTCACAAAAGGAAACCACCAAGTACCAGCCAAGATTTTAGATCTGGATTAGGAGCGACCTCTGGCGCAGGATCTCTGGGCATGCCTACATCCCAAGTTCTACATCCAGAGATCATGTCACGATAGAAGGTGAGGAAACCTGGGCCTTATAAAAGGAAACATGTTATCAGAAAGGAGCGGTCCAAACAACGAAGATACCAAGAAGTGAAAGCTCATCAGATAAGGATGTGGTACTTGTGCAAACCAAAAAGCCTGGCAAAGTAAAAGAAGTAGAGACACCCTAATATCTAGACTGGGAGGGGTCAGAGCAAAGTACATAAATGATGGCCAGGAAAGCACTTAATCTTTGCCTCATCTTCAATAGAAGACATTTATAAAGTAGAACCCCCGAAAAAGTTTATAACTCTGAGATTTACTTTATATGATGGAAAGACTAACCGTCTATCTCATTATCGTCATTACATGCAAGCCATAACATTTTAGAGTTAAGATGACAAGCTTATGTATCATGTATTTTCATCAAGTTTGGGGGACACAACTTTCCAATGATTTCACAAGTTATCTCCTGGGAATATTGGGTGCTGGAAGTAGCTTGTCGAGGAGTTCATCACAAGGTTTTTGGCTAATGCAAAACACCAAAACCAGCTAACATCCTTCTTATGATGAAAAAGAAGAATAATGAAAGATTGCGGACCTATTCTCGGAGATATATGGAGTTGTACAATAAAGTTAAAGGATGCACAGAACAATTAGCAGTGACATCGTTCAAGTTAGGCTTATAAAAGGAAAATAAATTTTGGTTTTCTCTGACGAATAAGCCAACTGCCAACATGTCTGATTTCATGCGTAAGATAGAAAAGTATACTACGATGGAGGATGAAACGAACCCTATCGAGCAAAAAGAACAAAGATCTCCAAGTTTGGAGAAAGAAAAACAAAAAGGAAAAATAGGGGTTGATAGTAATAAGTTTGTCTTTGAGGCCGCTAACACGGTATTCAAGGAGCTGATTTATAAAATTCTTTCCCAAATAAAGAATAAGCCATATTTTAGATGGCTCAAAAAGCTGCCAGATTTTTCGGGGAAGGAGAATCACATTGTTAGGTTTTTTTTTTTTTTTAAGTCAAACCATAGCCAATTCATGCCACGTGGACCGCTTCATTCACCACGTTGCATTGACGTGTTTTCAGGTTTCTACCACATTAACATGTACAATAATTCAAATTAGTAGGACAAAATTCTATCATTTCAGCCTTACCATTGTTACACATTTCAATATCTTAAGAGATTCTTTGAGTTTCTCAGATTTTAATAGTTTAATATAAATTTTTGCATTTTGTTTTTTATTTGAAGTATCAACATATATCATGCGTTTTTTTTCTTTTTGTAAGCCTATATTAAATTATTTTACTTTAGATTAGGTATTTGAAATTTTTTAGAACTTTTAAACATTACATATTTCTTACATTAAATACTATCTTACATTTTATATATATTTAATTTTTGAAATTTTTTTTGTCAAATTGCAACCAATTCACGCTATGTGGATTGCTTTATTTGCCACATTGCATTGACATTTTTTTTTTGGCTTCTGTCATCATGACATGTACAATCATTCAAATAGGTAGAACAAAATTCCATCATATTTGTCATTGTCTTAGAATTCCCCTATCACAAAAGTGACACTACTCTTAAAACTTGAGTATTGACATTTGTCAATTTTTCATGAATTACGTGTCAATGCTTAAGCACTTCTCATCCTTTATCCAAGAATAATGTAGTTATTTTTGTTTGGAGTACCAACATATATCATACCCCTTTTCTTTACGTAGGCCTATACTAAATTATTCTATTATAGATTAGGTACTTGAAATTTTTTAAAACTTTTAAGCGTTACATATTTCTTACATTAAACATTATTTTACATTTTATATATATTTATTTTTTGCTTTTTTTTTTCAAACCGTAACCAATTCACTCCATGTGGGCCACTTCATTCGCCACGTTGCATTGACGTGTTTTCAGGCTTCTGTCACTATGACATGCATAATCATTCAAATAGGTATAGCAAAATTCCATCACATTTATCGCCACCTTAGAATTCCCAAATCACAAAAGTGACACTACTATAAAAACTTAAGGATTGATACATGTCAATTTTCATGAATTACATATAAATCCTATAGCACTTCTCAGCCTTTCTCCGAGAATAATGTATTTATTTTTATTTGGAGTATCAACATATATCATACTTTTTTTTGTAAGCCTATACTAAATTATTTTACTATTGATTAGGTATTTGAAATTTTTTAAAACTTCTAAACATTACATATTTCTTACATTAAATATTATTTTACATTTTATATATATTTATTTTTTGCTAGTATTTTTTTCCAACCACAACCAATTTATGCCACATGGACCACTTCATTCATCACATTGCATTGACATGATTTCAAGCTTCTATCACCATGACATGTACAATTATTCAAATAGATAGGACAAAATTCCATCATATCTGCCCTCGTCTTAAGATTCCCAAATCACAAAAGTGACACCACTGTAAGAATGTAAGGGTTACACGTGTTAATTTTTCAAAAATTATGTGTCAATGCCACAACACTTCCATCATTTCTCCAAGAATAATGTATTTATTTTTATTTGGAGTACCAACGTAAATCATACTTTTTCTTATAGGTCTATACTAAATTATTTTATTATAGATTAGGTATTTGAAATTTTTTAAAACTTCTAAACACAACATATTTTTTACATTAAATATTATTTTACATTTTATGAATATTTATTTTTTGCTATTTTTTTTCAAACCACAACCAATTTATGCCACACGAACCATGTAACACCTTATATTTAATTTTGTCCAATTATATATTATTTTGGAACGATAAAATATTTAAATTGAATTTAAGTTGATCAATTTTATTTTTTTGCGCTGAGTTGAGGCTAAAGTGATATTAGGTTGGACAAACTAAGCGAAAGGCCCAACATTTTCTTTTTTTTTTTTTCTCATTTTTCTTTCTTTCCGAGCTTCTGCCATTTCCAAAAGCACAGAGGGAAAGAGAGAAAAGAGGGAGAAGAAAGGGAGAAAAGAGAAAAAGAAGAGAAAGTGTGAGTTTTCGGGAGGAAGATCAATAGATCGGGGTATAACTCGATATTGTGAGCATCGTGATGAAACCTATTTCTCGTGATTTAGCCTGAGGTGGGAGAAACCAAGCTTTGAAGTTTGGAGCACAAACTGATTTTTTTTATTTTTCTCTATTTCTCTTCGGGTTCGAGGTATATGAGACCTATATTTATGTTCTAGATATCGTTAGGATGATTTTGATATATATATATATATGTATGATGCAGTTAAATGGTGTGGAGATTTGTGTATATATATATGTAACTGTGTGTATCTATATGCATATATACTTGCAGATTTCGTATGTTTTTGAGTTATTTCTTGAATTAAAGTTGTAGAAACATATGGTTTAGATGTTTAAATGTTTCTATATGAATTGTTGTTGAAATGGAGACTTGATTGGACGAATTTGGGGTTGGATTGGGCTTGAAATGAACCACAGATTTAGGTTCTGGGTTTTGTGGTCCAGACCACCCGAAGAAGTGTCCGGACCAACTGTGGTGGTCTGGACTAGCTAATGTAGTGGTCCGTACCGCAGTGTTGAAAAATATTCAGAATTGCTTTGATTTGGTTCTAAATACATGTTTTGGTACCCCACTTTGTCTATTAATGGTTTTCAATGATAAAATGGATTTCAAATTATCCCCAAACACTATGAGTATATGTTTATATGTTGAATTAATGTTTAATTACATGATTGAGCATATCATGTGCATGGGGCTTGGATTGCATCAACCGGTTAGATTATTGAGTATTGATTGGCCGAAACTGCCATGTTTATGTTGTTACGTGCTGAGGCACGGGTTGTATATATTGATGAAATCCATGATTTTAAGAAAATGAGAAGATAGAACTTTAAAATACTGAATGATCCCTAGTCAGTATATATAATGATAACTTAGTGAAGTGGAGTTGGGACATTAATATTGAGATTATATGATTTTGAGATTTCTTCAGACTGCAACCAAACCCTGCTTGAATTAAGCAGATGCTTGACTAGAGATGTAACTTGATTCTCCAGCAGAAGAGCTAGGGGATGTAACTTAGTACCCCTGAGTCTTACACATGTATGAGTGTAACTCAGTTCCCCACTCGTGATATATATTGAGATATAAGTTTGCCGTAAGCGTTAATAATGGTGAGGCTGGTGACCCTACATGGTTGACTAAGTGTCACCCGTCCTAAGATAAGATTGGAAGTAAATGGAGATTAGAGAATATATATTAGCATTGTATTCCATCATTACTCATTGCATGAGATTGCATGACTTATTACTATATGTTGAGATGTTATGACTATGGCATAAATTGATGAAATTTATGGTCTATCCTGTTGATAATAGTTTAGTTCTGAAGTAAGAGATATATGTTAGGAACTACGGTGACCTAATTTCTAAGGTGAGATACATAGGCAATTTAGGCTTGAGTAGCCTAAGTCCGATCTTAATTATGAATAACAATAATTGTGTTTAGTCTTCTTAACTGAAAGTTATTATATTCTATAAATTGTGTGACTCAAAATATGGTCGGTTGTTATAATTAAGATGTCATTATTTTGGGAGATATAAATGTGATCATAACATATGACCTAATCATGTTGATTTTAGATGCTGCCATTAAGGATGGTGTTAAAAATAGATTATCTTATTCTTTAATTTATGGTAATATGCCCAAACATTATTTAAATGGGAATGGAGGACAATATTATATGATTTGGTTATTATTATAGCTCATTACAAATTGTCCTGGGATTAGATTTTTATTCCATTAAATTGGTTCTCAAATTCACATACTATCTATCCTGAATAATTAAGTTAGAAACGTGACAAACCGCTTCATTCATTACGTTATATTGACGTGATTTTAAATTACTATCACCATGACATGTACAGTCATTCAAATAGGTAGGACAAAATTCCATCATATCTGCCTTCGTCTTAAAATTCCCAAATCACAAAAGTGACACCACTATAAAAACTTAAGTATTACACATGTCAATTTTTCTTGAATTACGTATCAATCCTGTAGCACATCACGTCCTTTCTCTGAGAAAACTTTTAAACACTATATATTTCTTGCATTAAATATTATTTACGATTTTGTATACATTTATTTTTTGCTAGTTTATTTTTAAACCATAACCAATTCATGCCACGTGGACCATTTCATTCACTCCATTGCATTTACTTGTTTTCAGGCTTCTATCACCATGACATGTATAATCAATCAAATTGGTAGGACAAAATTCCATCATACCAGCCTTACTATTGTTACACATGTCAATATCTTATGAGAGTCTCGGGGTTTCTCAAATTTTAATAGTTTAATATAAATTTTTGCATTTTATTTTTTGTTTAAAATATTAACATATATCTTACCCTTTTTTAGCCTATATTGAATTATTTTACTTTAGATTAGTTATTTGAAAGTTTTTTAAAACTTTTAAACTTTACATATTTCTTACATTAAATATTATCTTACATTTTATATATATTTAGATTTTGCTATTTTTTTTTCAAATCGCATCCAATTCACGCCACATGGATCGCTTCATTTGCCTCGTTGCATTGACGTGTTTTCTAATTTTTGCCATCATGACATGTACAATCATTTAAATAGGTGGAACAAAATTCCATCATATTTGTTGTTGTTTTAGAATTCCTCTATCACAAAAGTGACACTACTCTAAAAACTTAAGGATTGACATGTGCCAATTTTTTATTAATTACATGTCAATCCTATAGCACTTCTCATCTTTTCTCCAAGAATAATGTATTTATTTTTGTTTGAGTACCAACATATATCATGCTTTTTTTTTTTTTTTTTTTTTTGTATGCTTATACTTAATTATTCTATTATAGATTAGGTATTTGAAATTTTTTAAAACTTCTAAATATTACATATTTCTTACTTTAAATATCCTTTTACATTTTATATATATTTATTTGTTGTTAGTTCTTTTTTTTAGCTTAGAATTCAAATGATATAAGAATTAACTTTTAATTTTATTTTATTTTATTTGTTGTTAGTTCTTTTTTTTAGCTTAGAATTCAAATGAGATAAGAATTAACTTTTAATTTTATTTTATTTGCATAGAATACCCAAGTAGAGTTTGGGTAAGATCTCCCTTCTCAATGACATCTTAAACATTTAAATTTTGGGAGAAAATATCAAATGTTAAAAATCATACAAAAATTGGCAACTAGTAAGTTAAGACTTTGAAGATTTTCTACTTCATTTTGACAGGCGGACATAAAATTCTTGTATGTCATGTTTATTTCCCTATAATGTTCGGCTATTTATTGATAGTTACTTTTAATATTTAAAATTTACTCTCACACTCACATTATTTATTTTCACATATTTTTCATAATTAAATTCTTCAGCTAATTTGCCCATTAATTTTAAATAAAAAATAGTATTATGATATAGAAAAATCAGGCTTCTTTTAACTTTTATGAAAATTTTAAAATATCCTTAAAACTTCAAAAGTTAAAAAGAAAATTATGACCAATAAAATAATTTGTAATAATTTACTTTATTTAATTATTTTTCATTTTCAGACATTACTTCAATTTTTAGGTAATAAAATTGTATTATATATACTATGAGAAGATACATGTTATCTTTTTCTTTAATAACATTTAAAGATTTCAATAGAGTTTTTGACATTTTATATAATTTAAATGGATAAAACAAGAAAAAAAAAAGTACGTTCTATATGATTTTCCTACACCGATTCCATTTATTCATATTTAGAGTTCGTTTGACATAACGAAAAATAATGAAAAATAGTAAAAATGTGGTTTGAGAAATTTTTTTACGTTTGGCATGCAATCATTAAATCACATTTTTTAGATATGAACAGTGAAATTTTTTGACTTTTATGTCAATTTTCTGGAGAGAGAAATTATCTGAACAGTTTTTTGGTTCTATAAGAACAATTTTGTGTTAACTTTTGACTTTTGTGCCAACTTTTTAAAAAAAGAAATCGTCTTAACGATATTTTTAGTTTCATCAAAATACTTTTGTGTTAGAATTTATTGAAAGCAGTTAAAAAATTTTTAAATTTCTAAAAAAATTATTGAGATTTATGAAATATTATTGAGTTTGAAAAAGTTTATAGGAGTTTGTAAAAATTTGTTAGAATATATAAATATAGATAAATTAATAAAAATTTCACAAAATACGACAAAAAATTTTAAAAATTTTTAGAGGTTTTTAAATATTTTTATTATTTTTTATTTTTTTATTACTCCTAATAGGCCCTTAATATTAGTAGTCAAACGAGTAAAAAAAAATTATGAGCGCTTAACGGTAAGTAGGCAAATGTTTAGGGAGGCCACTGCAATTTAGTCAATTCTTATTTTAGTCAATAATATGTATCTGAACAGTCACTGTCAGTCGCGTTTGAGGGTTTTTTTTTGGGTCTCTGCCATTTGACTCTTCGACGGGGTTCCCATGTTCAGGTACGTTTCAAGCATTCCTCTTCCTACTTGGTTCCCTTATTCAGGAACAATTCCAGCATAAATTCGTTCCTCTTCTTACTTCTGAGTTTCAAACCATTCAAATCGTACTTTCTTTTGTAAAATCTATTGTTTTTGCCTCTGATGTTTGTTCACTTTAATTTTATTTTTATGTATGTGCATAATTTTGTATATGTGCACAATATATATATATCTAAGAGCGTGTGTGGTGATCCCTTTGCCCTGTTGGTTGGCAAAGTTTTATTTTTCTATTTTAAATTGTACATATATTCTTTTGTGAGTTTTTTGGGAGAAGTTGACTGGGTTCAAGCAACACTTGGTAGTCACTTGGTCAAACTTTTTAATTTATTTAATTAATACCCTTTGTCATCGATAATCACTCACAACTTTAAAAAAAAAAAAAATTGTGTATGAGTAATTTTTTGAATTATGTAAGTTACCTGTCTTTTGACTTTTCACCTTTTTAAAATACTCTATACTTACTATTATTATCACTAGATATTTCATTCTTTTTAATTTTTAATCAATTTATTTGGACAAATTAGGCAAAATGAAAAAAGATAATAAACATAAAGAAAAAAGTTATGAGTATTTCTCTTTCACAGTCAAAATGTGTGTAACCACTTCTAGTCTAGTACATAGTATATAAATGGAGATGTCATTTTGGTGTCACCATCAATTTGAAGCCTACTCACAATTTCAAATACCTTAAATGCCACTTAAATTTTACCTATTTTATGTATAAACTACTAATAGTTGCCTCAATTTGGAAAGAAAATAGATAGGGATGGAGAAAGGAAAGAAAATTTAAAATAATGAAAAAGAAAATGAAGTGAAAGAGAATATTTCAAAAATGAAAATGGAACAATAGAAAAATTAGGTTTCTAGGGAAAACTTTCAAATCTAGGGTGCCATTTGAGATTCGAAAGAATAAGAAGAAGAAAATTAATTCAAAAATTTGTAGAAAGAGAATTTGGAAGCATGAGAAAAAAAAGGATTGCAACTAAATGTGACATGATTTCAGCATAATATATAGGGTTAATGATAAATGCAATCCACTTTTGACTTCATATACTCCAAAAATCCATATTTTATGTAAAATAATATAGGGTGTGAGAAGTTAAAATTGGAGTGCATTTAACAGTTCCATTTTACATAAATATCAAACTAATACTATATTATAAAACATAATCAATGAGAGTAGACAAGTTCACATGTCCATAAGCACTCGTTCCATGAGAGTAGACAAGTTCACATCTAAAACATTAGTACTTGTAACCCACTACAAATTCCAAAGGTCTTTAGAAAATTTGAAAGGTTTCAAATTTATCGACTTATAACTTTGGTATAATAATCTTATAAATTGCTCACTCCAAATTCCAAAGATCTCAAGGACATTTGAAAGATCGTGAAACTATCCAATTATAACTCGAATATAACAATTTGTAGCAATCCACCTCAACCCAAGCATGGTTCAAAATATTGACCGAGACAATCGATATTTCGGTGTCTCGGCTCGATATCGTAAGTAGCCATGATGAGATCTCAGCTCGAATTGACAGTTATCGCCGACACTGTGAGTCACTTTCTTGTGGCCGAGATTGTCCGAGATTCGGCAATACTCCAAGATGTGTAGAAATCGCAGTGATGTCTTGGGCAAAACCGATATTGTTGAAGTGAGACAAATATAGAACTCTCAGGAAGCGAAGGCTTCTTAGGAAAGTGTGTCTCTCTCAAAGAAGGTTTGACCCTAGATTGAAGCAGAGAGACACCTAATCGGGAAAGGGGGAGATGAATATAAAAAGGGGGAGATCTAAAATTTCAAGATTTGAAGCAGAAAGAGATAGAATGTAGTCTCGATGTAGCCGATCATCGATTATCCCTCCCTCGTCGATCGTCGATTATCCCTCCCTCACCACAGGCTTCTATCAGTTAACCTCGCTGTTGTGGCCTCCCTCTGTATAGTTTTCTATTAATTTTTCTTTTACTTTTTTTTTCTTTACATTATATGGCAACACCCTTCATCAATGAAATATTTAATATTTTATAAATGGCTTAACACCTTAAATTGACGAGGTGCTTGCCTTGAGCCATTTAACTTAATATTTAAGTCGCCATTCATGTTTCATTAATGCTAGTATATGTACATAGAGCCTTTGCTCCCTTCTATATATGCACTCAAAAATATCCAACTTGTTTTTGGTTGAAATTACTTTTATCACCTATTTAAACCTCTTAAAACTTACTAATGCAGTATAAAAATATATAGAAGAATTGGTGGCCGGGGGTGTGTGTGTGCATGTGTACGAGTAAAAGGGAAACTTAATTGGTATATTTTCCTTTGTACTTTTAATTTGTTCTTTTTTCTTGATTATATTTTCTTTATTCTTAATTAATTAGTATTGATGGGATACTTGGAATTGGAAAAGCGGATGAGGAGAATGTTGAAAAGCAATAAAAACATACTATGCTATTATTGAATAGTTGATTGAAAAAAAGGTAGTTTATCTAGGGTTTAATAAAATAGTTACCATATATTTGGTTATGTAATACATTAATTTTATTATTTAAAAATTTTTCATTATTTTTTTGATTTTTTTACAATTAAAAATGCTAAAAATCATGTTTCGCTCGATACCGCGTCGCGACACTGCGGCCGATATAACAACCGCAGCTGAAGCATTGAACCATGGACCCAAGAGATGCAACCGTAACACAAGTTAGTTGATTCGACATGATTTATGCATTTCTTGCAGAGGAGGAAGATGAGCCAAATGTTGTTTAGGGTTTGGAGTCGTTTCTTGGGCTTGGTGGTGTTGATTTGGAGTCCACGTGCTCCATTTTGACACGTGGCCTGAAATTCTTATTATTCAATAATTTGTATCTGAACTGTCACTGGAGCGTTCTCCTCGTCTCTTCCATTTACCTTTCTACAGGGTTCCGACATTTAGGTACTTTTCAAGCAAAAATTGAGGGTGCGCATAATTTGGTCAAAATTTGGTTTTCAAACCATATTGACCAAATTTAAGAAGTTTGATTTGGTCATTTATCTAGCGGCGGTTGGTTTAGTTACTGTTTGTATAAATAACAGTTTAGATTTTGGCTATGGTTTTGAAATTTTTAAACCAAATAAACTGAAATGCCTGAATTAAATTTACTTAATTTTTAATATATTTACGTACATATAATTAATTTAAATATCCTTTCCTATGTTCTATCTGTGGTTTTGTCTTTTGAAATCTCAAAGGCTCTAGGAAATCAACAAATCATGGTAATATTAATTACAAATTTAGCCTTTAAAATTCCATGGCAATAACAGGCAAAGAATTATAAAAGCATTGCCCTATTTCTTTGTTCCTAGAAGATTCAAAAGTAGGGTTTTGAGTTTTTTTATTCTCTCCTTGTTGATCAAGAAAGCAAATCGTTTCTCTTCTGGTTCTGGAAGGGGCTTATTCTGTAATTTTCAAATCTACTCAATTAATGTACTTTGTATTGGTACCTAAGGTAAAAAGAAAAACTCATGTTGTTTTTATTGTTTTATTTCATTTTTTTCTGCATTACTCATTCTTAGAACTAAAAGTGAATTGTGTTGATTTCGTTTATTTTTCATCCATCAGTTACTTTGTCGTTGTTATCATTGTTTAACTGTATCCGAATATGCTCTAGGTGCATCTAGATAGGCTGTTCTACAACTGTGCTGTTGTTTTGTTCTGATTGTTGTTAGACCTTTCTGTTGCTGCTCTATTACTACATTTGAGAGAGAAAAGAAAGAGAAGAGAGAAGACTGATTTCTCCTCCTCTCTTGTATTGTTTAAATAACCAAAGAAGCTTACAATTGTGAACAGCTAATCAATCCAATAAAAGAAGCAAATATCCTAGAATCATTCTAAATATACTAAATACCATAATTAGGCTAACATTACATTCTGAATATATGTTAACACTTCTCCTCAAGCTAGAGCATAAAAATCAAATATACCCATTTTAGTAGTCATTTGTTGAAATGAAGATAGAGCCGAGGACTTGATGAGAATGTCAGCTAACTGGGAACAAAAAGGATTAGAAAGGTCACGTCTAAGCAAAAGATTGCTGGTAAAATGACAGTCAACTTTAATATGTTTAGTCCATTTATGAAAAATTTGGATTATTAGTAATGAAGATAGCAGCACAGCACATAGACATTGGGGTTGAAATGTTAATGCCAAAATTGCAAAACAGTTAACAAACCCAAAGCATATCAAACGTAGTATGAGCCATAACGCAATATTCAGCCTCAGGGCTAGAGTGAGCAACCACATTCTGTTTCTTACTGTGCCAAGCCACAAGGTTACCAACAAAAAAAGGACAATATCTGGATGTAGATTGTCGATTTGAACAACTATCGACTCAATCCGCATCACTATATCCAATTACATCAAACGTAGACGACGGTTGATAAAGTAATCCCCGCCCAAGAGAGCCCTTCAAATATTGCAAAATTCGACAAGTAGCATTAAAATGGGTTCGGTGAGATAAATGCATGAACTAATTGACCACATGAACAGTATATGTAATATTAGGTCGTGTTACTGTAAGATAAATCAATTCCGCTACAAGTCTCCAATAGCAACCAACATCGAGAAACAGATCACCACTTTTAAAATCTTGGTGAACAGATGAACCCATAGGAGTATTAGCAGGATGAGAACCCAATAGTCCAATCTCAAAAAAGTAAATCCAAAATATAGTCTCTCTAGGATAGAGAGATACCCTTAGAGAAACAGGCAACTTCAATCCCTAGAAAGTAACGTAAGGTGCCAAGATCCTTTGTGTGAAATTGGATACTTACATAACGCTTTAGTGCAAAAATATCACCAGCATCATCCCAAGAATTGATAATATCATCAATATAAATAATCAAGACAATAATAGTTGAGGAAGACTGAAGAATAAACACTGAATGATAAGAAGAAGATTGTCTAAACCCATAATCCAAAAGAATAGCAATGAATCGATCAAACCAAGCCTGTGGAGACTGCTTAAGCCCATATAAAGCTTGATGTAGACGACAAACAAGATGTTCACTACTGGGAACAGCAGCATAACCAGGTAGTTGATCCATATAAACCTCTTGAACTTCAGAATGCAATAAGTCGTTTTTAATGTCCAACTAAAATAAAGGCCAAGACTTAATTGCAACAACCGCTAAAAGAACATAAACTGAATTGAGACGAGCAGCTGGTAAAAAGGTCTCTAGGTAATCAACACCGTGCATCTAACTGTATCCCTTACCAACTAATTGAGTCTTAAGTTGCTCAACAGATCCATCAAGCATGTATTTAACTGTGTAGACCCATCGACACCCCCACTTTATTATTCCCAGGTGGAAGAGCTGCGAGTTCCCAAGTATGATTCTAGTGCGATGCATGCATCTCCTCATCCATCTTTTCCTTCTAACTAGGGGATACTAATGCTTGTGTGTAAGAGGTAGGAACAAAAACAGAGGAGAAAGTACAAACAAAGGACTGGAGACGCAGAGACATACGATGATACGGACAAACTTAGTAATAGAGTGTTAGGTACAAGTACGTTTACCTTGTCTCAGGGCAATAGAAAGGTCATCAATGGTAGAGGGCGCAAATGCAAGTGAACTAGTGACAAGATGTACAGAAGGTTAGTAATAGATGCCTCAAATGGCTCAGAATTCATAGTTGCAGAGGTGATCGAAGCAGGAGGAGCGAGATGAGAATGACATTGATAGACCTATATGGGTAAGCTAGGAATAGGGAGAATAGGATCAACTAAAGAAGGTAATATCTGCACTAACAAAGAATCTACTAGATGGCGGATGATAAGATTGACAGCCTGAGTATGGGAATTACCAAGAAAAGAAAAACACACTGACGAGCACAAGGGGAAAGTTTGTTTAAACCAAGATCGTAGTTATGAACAAATGCAACAGAGCCAAAGGTACAAGGGGTAAGAGAGAGAAATGGAGCAATGGAAGGGTAAAGAAGTGAGAAAGAGGATTTATTGCAAAGAGTGACAGAAGGAACACGATTGATAAGATAGCAACCAGTCATAACAGCATTGCCCTAAAACTGTTTTAGGACATTCATATTCATCCTTAAGGTGCGAGAAACATCTAATAAATGACAGTGCTTGTACTCAATAGTACCATTTTGTTGAGATATACGAGAGCAAGTTGTCTGGTGAAGAATGCCCCTCTTGATACAAAATTTGTTAATGAACGATTGGGTGCACTCCAAGGCGTTATCAAAACGAGTGATTTTGATTTTTTTTTTTTTTTTTTGCGCCAAATTGAGTGAGAATTTCACTACAAAAGCGCAACAAAATATTTGGCAACTCAAAATGATTTTTTATTAAAAATATCCAAATCATTCGCGAGTAATCATCCACAAAATTGACAAAATAATAAAATCCAGTAATAGTGGAAACTCTTGAAGGACCACAAATGTTTATATGGACTACATTAAATGGTTCGGACTAAGGACTATCACTACGACTCGGAAAAGGATTACAATGATGTTTACCAAGCTGACAAGGTTCACATTTAGGACTTGAAACATGACTAAAAGTAGGGATAAGCTAGCTTAAGCCAAGATAAGGAAGGATAAACCAAGCAACAATGCCACAAAAAAGGTGAAACGGATGCACTAAAAACTGAATGGGAAATAAAAAAGTGGCAGGATCAAGGTAATAGAAGCTATCCCTCTCCCAGCCCTAATCAATCGTCTCCTGCATCCGGAGGTCCTGAAAAACACACAAGCAAGGATAAAAGGTTATAGTAAAATTTAAGGACTTGGTCAGCTGACTAACTGATAATAAATCAAAAGAAAATCTTAGGTACATAAAGACTCAAGGGTAAAGACAAAGAGATGATAGAAGGTGTCACTTAGCAGCAGTAGACCGTGAGGACCCATCAGCTAAAGTAATATGATGGGTGTTAGTAGCTATATCAAAAAACACGGAAGGATTACTCGAGACGTGAGCACTTGCTCCAAAGTCAATGACCCACTAAGCAACGAATGGGGAAGTAAAGCAAGCAGAACAACGTGTATAATAGCATCTAATTCTGTAGGTGTGAAAGGCCCCTGAGATGCAAGAACAAACGAATTGGAAGTGGTCAGAGTAGGAGCACTTTGACTAGAGGAAGAATCAGTACTAGCAGGCTTAGCAATAACATTATGGGCTTGGTCAAGGCGTCCACACTTCTTTCAACAGTATGACTTAATATGATTAGTGCCACAACAATTGTCACACTTCTTGGTGCCACACCTAGAACTATGTCCACCCTCACAAAAACCACTACGTGAACAGCCTCTACTCTGGGAACCACCATTGTCACTGTTAGCCACAGCAGCAAAAGTCAGAACCAACAAAATAGACTGCTGTTGTCTGAGAATAATGTCCCAAAGAAGAATGTTGTAGGCGAGAATAGGCATTAACCATAGTGGAAATAGTTTCTCTAGCCAAAAGCTGATCTTTTTTACCATGCAGATCATCATTAAGTCCAATAAGAAGCAGTACTGTCGTAAGCTCGTCACATTGCCTAATCATCTCAGCCTTGTTATCTAGGAAAAGACAAAATGTAAAAGACGGTCACCAAGGCCCTTAGTAGTGTTGTAATACTTAGATAGTTATCGATCCCCTTGCCGAAATGAGAAAAGTTGCTCATAAGCCTAAAAAATCTCTAAAATATTGCTTCGTTGGGAAAATGAGTCTGCCAAGGAGTATATCCTTTGATGTAGTACACAAAGCAACTATGCGCAAAATGGAATGTTTAAAACATTGCCAAAACCAGGTCATAACAATAGCACCTGCAATTCACCATTGCTGAAAGGTGGGATGCATAGAATTCAGATTAGGAGCCATAATATAACTCTCCATCTGACTACCAATGAGAAACACTCGAATAGCATGAGCCCATGTCAAGTCAAATAGTTGCACTCCATTCAACTTCTCACGAGAGATTGAATTTGGAAGGCTATTAATCGGTCCAATTGAAATAGGAGCTGGGACAAGGGAAGGATATCCAGTTGAAGTAGTCTTGACATAAGAAGGATTGCATCAGAAAGACGAGGAGAACACAATCCAAACAAGAGTAAATCAATGATAACAAGCTGCGTATAAGGCTTATAGACAAGTGATCAGTAACAACAAGCGACCAAGGAACAAGGATTGCAGAAGAGACTCAAGAACTCATAGACAACATCAAATCGATGCTTATTTACAACATTGACATTAGGTCTAATCAACCAGTAAGCGAAAACAAAGAACTAACCGGAGAACTCAGGCAGTGCTTCAAGGCGTCTCCAGATCAATTAATCAATCATAGTAGGAAGTAGAGCGACGAGGATCGACCATCGTGGGGTAGTACTGCGTAGGTTTTATTTTATTTTATTTTATTTTTATTTGGGATCAACTGCTTGATACCAAGCTCAAAGAGAAAAGATTGATTTCTCATCCTCTCTTGTATTGTTTATATGGCCAAAGAAGCGAAGCTTACAATTGTGAACAGCTAATCAATCCAATAAAAAGAAAGTAGATATCCTACAATTATTCTAAATATCCTAAATACCATAATTAGGTTAACATAATATTTTGGATATATGCTAACAACTACTATTGTATCTTTCTTTTTGTAAGAGATTAGCTAAATTGGGATGCAATGGCTTTGAATTACTACTATTGTTATTTTATTTCTATAATTAAATTATAAAAATATATTTAAGTTTATAGGCTTATATAATCAAACCGATCATTACCAAACTAATACAATTCAATTCAGTTGATGGTCGGTTAGTGTATATTTTTTGGTTGGTTTGGTTATCATTTCTAATTTTCAAAAATAGTCGTTTTGGTCACAAAAGTTATAATTTTTGAACCGTACAAACTGATGTTCATTCCTGGCAGAAATGTTGCTCTTCCTACTTTTGAGTTTCAAACCATTCAATTATTACTTTTTTTTTTCAATTCACATCCTACTTTTTTTTTTTACGTTAAATCTTATCATTTTTGCATCTAATGTGTGTTGTGATGGCTCTCTCGGGTTATATGTGTATCCATATAGTGCATAATGTATATCCATATTATTATGTGATAGCATGCATGATGAGCCCTTTGCTCTCATGAAGAGTATATATATATATGTTCTATTTTGTTAGAGAACTTGTTACTATTTGCAATCCTTTTTTCGAAATCAAGATTGTGTATAAACATTGCATATGGTGTTGTTTCTCAAATTGTTTATTATTTATGTTTTTCTTCTGTTTGTTGCAATGAAAAATATTTTTCAGAAAAAAAATTTTCAATGCTTGTTCCGTTTGTTCCAATTTTGGGAAAACAATTTTGCTCATCTTTTTTAAAAATATTTTTCTGTTAACCTGAAACACGAGTAAATGTGTTTTCCCAAAAAAAATTAAGGCTCTGTTTGTTTAGATATAAAATATTGTATATTGAAAAATATTTTACATTAAAAACGATAAAAATTTCCAAAAATGATTTTCATTATTATTTTCTGGCTTTTGGTTGCCATCTTAAAGTGGCTCCAACAAATAGTTTTTGGATTGCTTTTTTTTATTTTTTTATTTTTTTGGAGAAAGATTTTGGATTGCTTTTTACCCAACACACAAAGCACAAGTACACTAAGCAATCAAATGTGGACCTGTGAGCCACAAAAGTAGGAAGAGGACGCAAGATCCTAACGAGCACAAGACCCAACAAGTGGCTTTGAAAAATAACTTTTGGATTTTTATGAAGTATTTCATTTTTGGATTTTTAGGGGAAATATATTTTGGCTGTTTTTTTTCCAAAAAAATGTTTTCCTACCTTTTATTTTACCAAATAGCTAAAAACAAGTAAACCATTTTACAAGAAAACTTTTGATGTCCAAACAAATGAAGCATAAAACAAATGGAACTGCAATGTAAAATGTTTTCCATGAAACATTTTATATTGAAGCAAATGAGCCTTACTTGTGATACAGGTTCTATCGTTTATCTGCTTCCCTAGACAACATTTTGTCTTGAAAAGACACTAATCCTTCCTCAAGACCTTAAGTGATAATTTTTGTCTATCACCCTCAGCTTGTTGGTCTAAAATCATTAGCAACAGCTGATATATATATATATAGATATATTGTTCTAGTGTATGTCCATTTCTTGTTTCTGTAACTTTTTTGGGCCATGAACCATTTGTTAGAAACTT
>JAVXUM010000030.1:16635361-16653400 GCA_035590655.1 Pouteria glomerata
CTAGATAGATTTTCTTGGCGTCGTCAAATCCATATAGCCGACCCCACCTAGTGGGAAGAGGCTTAGTTTGGTTTGGTGAGCTTCTAATTAAGCAAAGAGCAACTGAGACCTCATCTAGATTCTCAAAGCAAATTTGATGCAACTTCAGAATTTTAAGGTGGCTCAAAGTAGTTGGAAGCTTGTTTGGTACACCACCTGCAGCCATATACTATAAAGGGGAGGGTGGTGTGGAATCAAAGAAACATGTCTTACCTAAAAGAAATATAATTAAAAAAAATACACCGAACAACCCATAATAATAACAACAAATAAATACAGTTGATAAAACTAATCTTACCTTGACATAATAGTAGCCCAGTTCCAGGAACCCAATGACAGGTAGACCCCCCAAAACCAGGACTGAATTAGGCGTTTCTACTTCCATAAATACAATGTCTTTCACCTTGACATTTGAAGATATTGAAACTTTTGCAAGATGGGGGGTATCTTTAAAACACAGAGAACCGAATTGTCCTCCACAGTGTAAGACTATAAGATTAGGAGCATCAATTTCAAGGTAATCAAAACCCTCAGTACTTTCTAGTTTCAGCTGTTCAAGTAGCGGGCAACTGGAGAGCAACCGAGAAAATATCTCAGCAGTAATGACAACTTCACAAAGCTCCAGGGAAAGGAGCCTGCTAAATCCTTTAAATCTGCGCGGAGGTTCCAACACACAAGACCGGAGATTCAAATGTGTAAGTTTTAGACATGAAAACAGTGATGATGGCAATTTATAAGGTTCACCCTTCCAAATGTGAAGGGTGAATTCCTGAATACCATTGTTTGACGCAAAAATTATCACCTGGTCCATCTCAGAACAACTTTCCAATCCAGATAAGGATAGTGTGAACTTTAGTATAGGTCCACGATGAAGTAACAGAACTTGATAAATAGTCATAATGAGTTTATTTTTCCTATTTCTGACTGATTCTCTGCAGAACGTATCATCAAAGACAAGTTGGGGAAGATTCACCCCAATATACTTCCATTTACTTGACAAAACACCTGTCCTCACAGCATCCTGAATTGGTAAATGCATTAAGATTTTCTCTATTAAATTGTCAGGAAGATAACTGATTATGTCTGAAGTTGAACCAGCACTCCCCATAATGCTACTAAATAAGCTGGCAAACTTTACCAACTCAAACTCCCCAGTTATGGTTCTTATTACATTTCCTGCCATAAAATAAAAGAATAATAAGGAATAGCCAAAAAAAAATAGAAGGAAAGAAAAAAAATCATAATCTCCTGTTATTTTTTAATTAGTTTATGATAAATAAAAATTTGTTAGAGACATCAAAGGGATGGCACCCAATTACAAAAAGAAGAACCTCCAAAGAAACAATTACACCTCCATTTGCTCAACAAAATGCAAAAAATCATGCAAATCCAGACTTCTACCCGGCTAATCAACTATAAAAAGTAGATAAATTGAGCGGGTAATCACTTTGCCAACACAAAGGCATCACACTTGCTGTACTTGAAACTCAGTTGATGAATGCGCCATCTTGCCGCATGCTCCGCCCTCCCTTCAGTCAAACAAACTCCTAATCACCACCAATATCTCATCTTAACCTCTATTAGGTCCACCTTAGTCTCAAATCAAAGACTAAGGACCTCCTCCTACAAGGGGAACTGCCACCCATAAGCACCCGATGAGAGTCTTGTGATTCTTCCCTCTCAAGCATTCACCGGAGACTAGCACAATCGTGGCTAGAGTTAGTGGATCTTTCGAGACTCCCTCGATCTATCCAGATAGAGATGTTACAAGTCTAACAACATCCTACTGAATGGTTACAATCCTCATAATACCAGCTTGCACAACATAATCTCCTGTTATAACATAATACCCTACCCTAATCTCCTATTATAACATCCTAAAACCCAAATTTAAAGTTGCAACCCAAAAAAAAAAAATAACAAGACAAACATCTAGACCAAAATGTTGTGTAATGTATCTGTGCTAGAATGCCACTGTGCATTTCTGCTAACGGATCACAATTATGCAAGTTCGGATAAACCCCAACCTGTCTAATGGGAAATATCTCTCCCACAACCCACCCCAAACCCATGAAGGATTGAAACTCGCTAGACCCACCTCATCCCAACCCTGTCCAAGCTAACCAAGTTTGGTTAAATTCAAACAAAACAAAACCAAAATAAAAAAAGTACAGTGTAAGTTACATAAACATACACACATTAAATCAATTAAGAGAATGAATAAAGTCATGGAAAATAAAACATAATAATTTAAGGGCATTTGTGCATTACTACAACTCATAATGCAATAGGGGTATTTAGGATATTTCACCACATAATCAGGGATCATTCAGGATGCGGTGCCACGATTGAAGTTATACTACTCAACCCCCAAACTCCCATTAACCCATTTATTAAAGCCACACCATTAGGGGCCCTGGTTTCCAGGTCAAATTTCCAACCCACGGAGATTTAACAATCAAGTTACATTTGGGTTGCACAAGAGCAATCCTCTCGCTACCCTAATACAATATCTCCAAAATATTAGTCCAGTAAAGACAGCACCCTGTCCATCTTCACATTTTGAAACAAACTGTCATCTAATTAATTTGGCAGCGCAAGCTATGCAACACACTCACATTAGTTGACAAAATAAATCAGCAATTTAGCATCCATAAGCACCATTGATTGATAGTTTGGAGTTTGTGACCCCTAGATTCAAAAGCTAGACATAGTTAAGAAATTTACGAGCTATCGTAACTTGGAGATGTAAGCATGTTGTGGAACTGGACAAAATTGACGTTTCATCAATGTACAGGTAGTGAATGACACTGTCCATCACGTACTGTTTCAAACAGATGCTTCAGTCACAAAATTGAGAATTGAGTACTGGAAATGACAAACAGACACTCTAGAACAACATAAACAAAATTATTAATTAGGGTCTCAGGGGAAGATTAGTCCTTTTAAGACAAAAGGATATCCAGGGATGTACATGAACAATTGAGAGAACCCGTATCACAAATAAATGATTCAAGGACTTAGTACAAGACAGATTCTCGAAGAAAATCACAAACGAATGGAAAAAAAAACAGAAAAAGAAAGAAAAAGACAATATCTTTGCCCGCCATCAGAGTAAAGGATTCTCCACATACACCCTTACATGATATTCATAAATATATATTACACTTTATACACAAAATTTACATACAGATAAACATTTATGTGAACACATTCAATTTTTCTGAGGAAGTCACAAAAAATACCAAAAAAAAAAAAAAAAAGCAAAGCAGACCAATTGGAGAGCCAAAAGACACGACCCAAATCAGAGGCAGAAACAAAAGATTTCGCAAAACAAAATACAACTTAAAACAGTTTGAAAGTCAACAGTAGGAACAACCAAAGCCCCTTGTAAACATACATCTTCTGGTTGAAGCATACCTGAAAGCCCCCTGTAAATGGCAGTAGAGCCCCGGAAAGAAAGACCTCGAACCGATAAGTACTTTGCCACCTGCAAATAAGCTAGGGAAAGGAGGGGGCGTGAAATTAATTTTCTTTTTCTTCTTTATTTATTTATTTAAATTTTTCGATGCAAGAATTGAGAAGTTAAATTTTCTACGGGAGTAGTTATTCTTTAAATTTAAAAAATAAAATTATTAATAAATTAAAGTTGTGTTCAATTGGTTAAAAAAGTTAAAAATATTTAAATTTTTTAAAAATTTTAAAAAGTTATTCATTTTTTATCGCACTACATGAATTATTAATCAACAACTTATCTTGTTTTATCTCATTTTTTATCACTTTAAACACACCCTAAAATGAAAAGAAATAGAGAATTAAGAATCATTTTTTATTTTTTTGAATTTAAAAAATAAAATTATAAAACAATTAAAAAGATGTGGGAATTTAAGGATACTAAAATGAATGGAAAAAATAAAAATTTAAAAGATTATTGTGAAGACTTAAAAAAAAAAAAAAAGTGACTAGACTCAACAAAATGAGAGATTAATTATTGCTTTCCCATTATATATTAATCAGAAGTAGACACCCAGTATATGTGTGGTTTTTGTTAATTTTTTATTTTAAATAAAATAATAATTATAAAAAAAATATGGTTAAAAATGACTTAAATAGTGAATAATTAAAAACATTTAAGCTTATAGTAAATAATTTAAAAGTTTTAGAAAAACTATAAAAGTAATTTGTTGTTAACTACTAAAATTTGAAAAAGAAAAGAAAATTAGTCATCTTCCTGGCAATTTAAAGTGAAAATCTTAATGCATTTGCCAATTCAGGAAGTGGAGAGAGAGGGCAGGTGTTTGTAACTAAATGGAAGCATATCGGGTTCAATCTTCCTCAACTAATCCTTGATGGTATGTTCCGCGGACAATCAGTCGGAAATAGGAAAAATAAACTCATGGAGACTATTTATCAGTTTCTGTTACTTCGTCGTGGACCTATGCTAAAGTTCACACTATCTTTAATTCTCTGGACTGGAAAGTTGTTGTGAGATGGACCTGGTGATAATTTTTGTGTCAAACAATGGTAATCAGGAACTCTCACCTTTTGCATTTGGAAGAGTTCGAACCTTATAGTATGATATCTTAATTTGTGGTATTTGTTCTCAGCTAGCTGGGTGCAAGTTAAAGCGGTGACTGCAAACGACATTCCCTAGGGAAAATGGAAAGTCTAGAAAAGGAATAGGGGGGTGGAAAAGATTAAAGATCTCCCCTCCATGAAACTGAGACTAGTTCATCGTGTAAAGTTATGAAATTTGGTGGTTGTTTTTGCAAAAGTGCAGTGCCGCTGTTTGGGACCTAATGTAAATTGCAGCTATTACCTTTTCGTTGTAAAAGATGGAATTATACAATTATCTACTTGTTTATTTAATTTATTAATTTTTTTTAAATCATCTTTTATTGCTGATAATTGGGTATCCCTCCTACAAATTGTGTTTTTTGCTGGACCTTCTTTGTATGGGTTGAGTCACACATTGTTTGGTTTGATTCCCGGATATAAGGATGTTTGGAGTGATGATTTTGATGAAGGAAATGTAAAAAAGAAAAATATAGGAAATATAGGAAAGAAATATAAAATTTGAAATACGTGGTCTTATTTGAATGAATTAAAAAAATATTCATCAATTTACTAATTTAACTATATTTAATTTTTTAAATTCCATGTGTTTTTTCTTTTATTTTTCATTACAGGTCAAGTATGAGAAATGATTTTGAATTTTTTTTCTTTTTCTTTCGCTTGAGGAGAACAGTGTCCAAAGTTATAGTAAGAAAAAAAACAAAACAGATACAAATTTACAGAAGGTAAGTTCATTGAAAGCAAGCGAATTCTAAAACTCAGTTCCATTTTTTCCAAGAACATTATTGTTACAAGCTTGGCAATCAGAGGAGAAGAAGAAAAAGAAGAAGGTAAAAAAATTTAAAAAAAAAAAAAAAAAAAGCCTTTCCTCAACCAGTAACGGCTCCTAGACCTAGTAAAATCAGTATCACAAACCAGCTTCTGCTATACAGTTCAGAAATTGCCGCCATTTCCCAGAACTTTGACTATACAACAACAACAACTCATTTCGACATGGAAGTCTTGCGGCTATCACACATTCAAAGATGAATTTCTTTTGGTGCTTCATTGATTCTTTTTTTCTCTCTCTCTCTCTCTGAGAGTAAATACTACCGGGGCCCTGAGAGCTCCATTGCTTGAACAAGCAATGAGGAGTCATCTGTAAGATCAGAGTATCGCTCTGAGGAAGAGAACTCGTTTGCTCTGCAGCCCCTAACTGCCTCGGCTTTCTGAGAGGCTTCCCATTTCTCTGCAAGTCCATCTCCTTCGAGCATTCTAACCACCTCAGACATCTTGGGTCTATGACTCGGAAGATACTGGGTACAAAGGAGAGCCACTTGAACTATTTCTTCCAGCTCAATTCTATCATAGTTGTTTTTCAGGTCCTTGTCAACCAATGTATCGAGTTTCTTTTCTTGATGAATTTTCTTAACCTGTAATCAATCAAACCCATTATTTGAATGCAAATTAAAAAAAATTGTGACATGTCCAAGAAACACATTTCTGCATTAACAATCCCTCACCCAGTCAAGCATAGCTCCTTTCTGGTTTGCTGCTTTTCCAAATTCAAGAGCTCTTGGACCAGTGATCAGTTCTAGTAGAAGAATTCCAAACCCGAAAACATCTGTTTTCTCCGATGACTGCCCAGTGGAGAGATACTCTGGAGCTATATGACCCACAGTTCCTCTTACAGCTGTTGTGACATGGGAGTCCCGGTGATCCAAAAGCTTTGCCAACCCAAAATCTCCCACCACTGCCTCACAATCGTCATCAAGCAATATATTTGCAGCTTTCACATCCCTGTGAATAATCTTGGGGTCACACTGCTCGTGCAGGTATAGCAAACCCCTTGCCGCGCCCAACGCAATTCTTTTCCTCGTACCCCAATCCAAAGCCGGTTTAGCTGCAACAAATATATATATGAATCTAACAATTGTTGAAATATTCTAGATTAGATTATGAAATATTATATATATATATATATATACACTTATATTAGAATATTTTATATTTTAATAATTAGTAAGTAATTAATTTTATTTTAATATATAAATTATTATCATACATACTAAATATTATAACTATATTTAAAAGTCTCTCCTTAATTTTTATAATATAATAAATAATAAGATATAGGATTTATATTTTTTCCCAAATTCTATTTTCTTGTCTTCTATTTCCAACAATGATCAAGCACCCAAATTTTCTGTTATTGAAAGAAAAGAAAATCTTGATGGTTAATTCTTTTACCTTTGAGACGCGAAGCAACACTGCCATTGGACATGTAGGGGTAAACCAGAAGCCTCTCTGTTGCTGTTATACAAAACCCGTAGAGCCTGAGGAGATTCCGGTGAACTGCTAGGCTGATCATCTCAACTTCAGTCTGAAATTGGATCTCTCCTCCTATTGCATTCCCATCTTTGAGCCTTTTTACGGCTACAATAGTACCATCTTGGAGATACCCTTTGTACACGTTCCCAAAACCTCCCTTCCCGATTATGTTCTTGCTACTGAAGTTGTTTGTGGAAACCTGGAGCTCTCTGAACTGAAACCTCCTCAAGTTTCCGAGGCATACTTCTTCATGATGTTGCTCTGGAATTTTAAATAACTTAATTAGTATTATATTTATGAACAAAAAAGACTACCAATAATTCTTCAATTCAATCTACTGATGCTTTACTAAGTGACTAACCATTTACATCGAAGAATATCTGCTTGTTATATCGTCTCCTCCACCAGAGAAGAAACCCAAACCCAAGAACTAGTAGGCAGATACAGCCAAGGCTTGATCCCAAGGCCAAGGCTGCTTTGTGAGCTTTGGGCTTTTGAGGTTGAGAGCCTAGCTTGTCAGTAAGAGTGCCACAAAACTTAGAATTCAATTAACAGAATAAGATAGCGATAATAAAGAGTAAGGACAAAGCAACATATTTAACTGTCAAAAAAAAGCCGCATAAATAAAGCAGAAGGTTTCAAACAGTCAAGAGAACTACCCATATATTAACAAGACGTGGTTATAATTTCTTACCCTCTGCATTATTTAAAGGGTAGGAAAGTGGCAATGCTGCTGTTCCATTGCAGTTTTGCTCTGTCCCATTTGCGCAGATAATCCGGTTTCCCAGAAGGCTTTGTCAAATGAAAGAAACAATAAATCTTAGAAGGAAAAAAAATAATAATAACTAAATTAAAAAAAAAAAAAAAAAAACAACAACACCAACAAAAAAACTTACTTGAATGTTTTAGCAAGAATCCTGGGTACAGGACCACTCAATTTATTGAACGACAAGTCCCTGGAATACGAACACACAACAGAAGACATTTTCAGAATTTTTCTTTCTTTTTTATCCGTGGGTTACAGATTTTAGATTAGTTGGAAAGAAATTAGGTTGAAGGAGATTTACAGATATGCAAGCTGGGTCATGTTAGCCAAGGATAAAGGAATTGCGCCGGAAAGGCTGTTATTGTTTAGCCTCCTGTTACAATGAATTCACAAAAATACCACAATAATCATATTTCAGGAAAAAAAATCACCATGAAATTTTTTATGCGCTTGATTAGTTGTTTTAATGCTTACAGGTATTGGAGGCTCTTCAGATGGGCCAGAGAAGAGGGAATGTGACCAGTGAAGAGATTGTTAGAAAGATAAAGTGTTTGTAACCTTGGAAGCCTCCCAAGCTCAGGGGGAATTGGCCCTGCTATGTTGTTGTTCTGCAGGAGCCTGCAATACATATTTCACCATCAAGGCATTTAAATTAAGAATCCCCAAGATGAGTTCTCTCTTCTTTTTTTCTTTTTTTTTTTTCTTTTATAGGTACTCACACAGTCTGGAGATTTGTCAAGTTCCCAATGCTGGGTGAAAGAACCCCAGATAAGTTCTGGCTTGGAATTCCTCTGCAGTAAGACCAATTCAACTGCTTCAGAAACTCATCTTCATCAGTTAATTTTCTTTTTAATTCATACAATTAGAGATATATTTCAACTAAATTTTCTCTTTTAAATTTCTTTGCAAGTCACAAGAAGACAATGAAAGGAGCTAATATCTTTATAGAACTCACAGGCCAACAACTAGCTTATCAGCTGAACAGGTGACCATAGTCCAGCTACATGGATCAACAGCATCACCATCCCAATTATCTAAGACACCATGAGGATCTTTCAAAGAATTTTTGATACCCATCAAAGCTTGCACTGAAAATTAAGACCAAAAGACAAAAACAAGAAAAGTATATATTACTTCAAATACTTTCATATCTCTCACTTCTTGAAAGATTAAATTAAAAGGTCAGAAACCGACTCACCTTCAAAGTTGACACCTTTGGGGGAAAGCAAAGCACTTGCTGAAGCCCATAAGCTAAGGAAAGCCACACAGCACAAAACAGAGCCCTTTCCAATCCTTATTTCCATTGAGAATTAAAAGGTTCAAAATCAAAACCAAGCAGGCACCCAGATGAGAAGCTGAGGTTTGGCAATGAAAGAAGATTGTTTATAAGGGAAGGTAATGTCTTGAATTTTTGGTGATACGTACATATCACATGCAAATCGTGCTATCTTCTCATGCCTATCGCGCCACGACTTGCGGTATTTTACACACAGCTTGTGTCAAGACCAACAAAAAACCAGCAGCCTTAGGTGCCAAAGTGAGTGAGAGAGCTAAGCTAACATGCCTGCCAGTTGTTCAGCAAATTGAGGAAGAGAATATATATGAGAGCCAACCAAAATTAACCAAACCTAGTTAAATTCAAAAGATGATAGATAAAGGAAAATTCCTTCAATCATGCATTGGTTAAGGAAAAAGTAAGGGTGGCTTTAGAATTTTCTATGCTATTCCTCTTGAATTTAAAAATGAAAAGCAAACTCTCCTGTGCTGGCTAAACTCTCCTGTGCTGGCTGTTAAAGCGGTGCAATGGTTAATTATTTTACAGATTCAGTATTTAGAAAAAAAAAAAAAAAAAAAAATTGTGATGTGGGTCAGATAGGTAGTTTGCAGTCAAGCCTTGTGTGTAATAATGCAATGATGCATATCTCTGTGTACTCTTGGCAGGGACTGAGAATGCATGTTGGAATTGCTTTGGTTTGCTAAGCTTCTGCTTTGGCATATGGGAATCCAACATTCTTCTGAGCACTGAAGTCCCAAATCCCATTTTCCAAAAAATATAAACATCCCATATGATATGATTTAAATCAGTGGCAGAATATAAAATTACCTGTAAAAAATTTCTTACATTAAAAAATAAGAATTTCAAAAAAATTTCACACTTTTCTTAATACAGCAACAATCAAATTTTTTTGTCTATGTTCTTATATACGTATATGAGAGTTTGAGAATCTCTAGGATTGGACTCATCGAGATCAGTGATGTAATGGCTCCTAGTGTCAACTTTTTCTTTGTTGGGTGAAATTATGTGTCACCTTTTCTTTTCTTCTTCATCTTTTTTAATTTTTTTTTTTTAATTATTTGAGTTGGGTTTTTCTTTATTGATTCTAAAACAATCACAATGTCTCTCTCTATCCCCGTATAGTCAACACGCAAAAGAGAGACAGTCCAACAAATGAACATATCAAAAGCAGAGGCAACCAACTTTAAAAAGCAAAAGCTGCAATCTCTCTCTCTCTCTCTCTCTCTCTCTCTTTCAATTGAATTGTAGGTCCATTAATTCTTTCTATCATGTAAGCTTCTGATAAATAGAAACTGTCTTCAATTAATGCCGTCTGATCAATAACTGATGGTTGGCGTTGGGGTCCAATTTGATACAAGATTGACATGAGCCGAGCCGAGCCCGGTTACAGAGAGTGCTGGACAGGTACACGTGCAGTGTGGGTCCGCTGATGCCCGGGGCAGGCTGACAAACCCCCAATAAAATAAAAAATCCAGAATTAATTTTAAGAATCTAATTCCAAAAAAATAGCAATGGTTAATCATCCTTTATGATAACTCTAAATGTCCAAACCTTATTATCATTTAATTTTATTTAATCTTATTATTTTATTTTTAATACTAAAAAAAAAAATTCAAACTTCGAATTATGTATATCTAGTTTCAATAAATAATAAATAAAAATAAAAATTAAGAAAAATTCTATACTATTTATCCAATCCAAAAATTGGAAATAAATAAAAAAAATCAATATATAACATGATAATAAAATTTTACTCATCCAATTAAAGTATTTGAAATAAATAAATAAATTGATAACAATTTTTTATAAGAATTTCTTTTTTCTAAACAAAAATAGTAAGTATCAAATATATCTATTTGTTTGCTTAAAAAGTAAAAATCGATTTATATTTATATTTATATTTTTTATTCAAATTACCTTAAATCATTTCTTGGTGATGATTGAGTTGAAAAACTAATACGATTTCAAAAGGAACTTAATAGATTTATTGTCACAAGAAAACAATCATGTGCAAAGTAATTGGATAGATTTTTTAATGAATTTTAAATACAAAAAAAAAATTGATAAATGTTTTTGTGCCTGAAAATAATAAAAAAAAATTATCTTTATATATGAAATATTTTAAATATTAAAAAAAGACTCATTACCGACTTACCTTAAGTCCCTCACAAGATCTCGAGGCTCCATTTGAAAAGAGTTACAAAAAAGTCAGTTACTCAGTTTTTTTTGTCTTTTTTTACAATTACTAAATTTATTTTTTTACATTTTAAATTTATTTTAAACTATAAATGGTAAAATTATCAAATTATACTTTTCAAAAAAAACTAACTACTAAAAAGTTAAATTTTTTTTCTCTCCTAACACAAAAAAAATTAATTTTTTTTCTTCTTAAATTAAGCCTGAATCTGGGCAGCCCCTGTTGATGCCGTTGACCTAGTAATCATCAAAACCAAGTCTTTTGGCATATTCATGATCAAAAATGAAGGTCAAAGCAGATCAAATGGATGTTAGTTCATGATGGGTCAAAGTTCATCATTATGGAGATTGAGCGTTGGTTTGAAGTGCCAAATTCCATCAAAAATCTGTACTTCAATTTAAATTTTTTCTCCACCAAAAGTTTTTAATCTTTTTTAAATTTCTTTTAATCTCTACCAACTTTTTTTAATTTTTTTTTTTTTTTTTTTACTTTTTGAAATACACATCAAACACAAAAGGACTATTGAAAAGCCTAATTTTTAGTAACTTTTGATATTTTTTTACTAAAAGTTAGTAGTTAAAATTTTTACTATATTTAGTAAAGCAAGTAACGTTTTTTAATAATTTTTGGGTATTTAATAAAATCTTTAACAACTTTGGATAACTTTTAACAATTTTTGTCAATTTTTTGAGTAAAAAGGTGACAAAAATAAGTATTTTGTCAAATACTTAATAAACAAAAGTTAGTTGATTTATGCTGAAAATTAATCCTTCAAATGTTACCTCAATAATTCAAGATTTATTTACTTTTTATTTTATTATTATTATTTTTTTATTGTTGAATATACGACACTTTGAAGTGACTCTGAATACTCTGTATGAGAGAATCCTTATTTTGATCTTTAACGTGAAAAGCAATTTAGAACATGCCCTAATTGGATGCACGAAGTAATTAAGCTAGTTCAGCTTAGAATTATGCTCTTCTTTGTTTGCTTTTACTTTTATTCTTTTTAATACAATTGCATATAAATAGGGTTATAAATAAATTGAATTGTTGGTGACGAAATTTGAAATTAAAGCTTTAATAGTTCAACTTGGGTCATTTATTTGATAAATGAGTCAAGTTTGAATAATAAAAAAATAAATAAATTAATAAGCTTATTTATTACACCAGTCAGGCCTATATAATATATGGCTCGACTTATTGACGGCTCAAACTAGTTTAGTTTTTATATATATAATTAAATAATACACGTTTAAATATTTTGTATTTATATAATGATATATTATATTTTCATTCTAAAAATTGCATTGCAATTTATTAAATTTTTAATTGAGTTATTTTTATATTAATAATTATGTTTTGAACTATTATGTCTTACAATAATATTTGAAATTAATATGTTAGATTTATTATATAAATCAATTATTACACATATATAATATTTTTATATTTGTAATTACATTTGAAATACAAATATATATAACATATATATTATAATAAGTTAAAAGGTGAAAACCACTAAATGCATGGAAGCAATACATACATGTCAAGTAGAGGAAAGGTTGGGAACAACTCTAGGGGAGTGGAATATGTTTCTCCCTCCCAGTGGCCTTAATTAGCCCCTTGGCCAAAAAATTAGACAAGAACAAAGAAGAGTTGCCTCAATCTATTGGACCAAAGACTAGTAGTACCTTTGCTAGCTACTAGCCAGTGCCCTTTCTCTTCACACCCCCCAGAGGCCAAAACCCAACAGGCATTCCACTAGGTGGATTCTTTGAAACATTACATGGATTTTGTTTCCTTTCCTTGTCAATTCAAATCTTTCTTTAGCTCCACGTCGTACCCTTTTGCCTTTTTCTCAAAGCTTGTTGCCAATTAACTTATGAAGTTGCTTAGCAACTCTCTCTATCTCATAGGGACATTTGAAGCAAAAAAAAGCGAATCAAAAACAAGTGGAATTCGACAAATTGATCATAATTCTAATGAGATAAGTAGCATATCTCTCTCTATATATATAATTACCATTGAACTAAAAAGATACAAAAAAAAAAAATTAGAACCATAATAATATAATAGTTATAAAATTCTAATTAAAATAAATTTGTACAAGTTTATTATTTTCAACTAATAGAAAGTTCATAAATGTTTGACATCATGTTAATTACTTCTTTTAACATTTTTTCAGTTATATAGCATTATTCATATATATTACAAAACTATGCTAGAATTATGAATAATCTTGCCCCTCACAATGGTCAAAATTATAATAAATGTCTTATGTTTTATAATTAAAATATTTAAAATATAGTTAATTGCCTCCCTTTAAAATTTATTGTATGCACTTTTAGTAGCTTAGGTATTTTGGCCTCACTCGTGTTATTCCTCACTCTGTTCCTAGTAAATATATGTGGATGTGTATACATATATAAAGAGGGAGTTGCAGCCAAAAGAGAGTCAAAACAAGTGCAGTGCTGAAAATTGACCACAATCCTAATGAAGATATATATGCACATAAGTGGGTGGGTGATCATACCCAAATGAGTGGGAAATAATTGCTCTCTTTCTCTCTCTCTCTCTCTTTTCAACACTTGGTGGGAGAGCTTGAAGAATGAAGAGAGGAGCAATTTAACTATACTATTCCTCCCTATTGATCATCAATTTGTACTGATCTGAAATGATGCGTGACTTTGAGTCTGTCTCTTTGTAAAGGGAAAAAATTATTGGAGCATCCAATATAGTGGAAACTCCCCATCCCTACCTTTGTCCACACACGCACACACAGAGGCCCCACCATGCTTTTGTTCCTATAGATGATTCAATTCTTCGCACGATCACAAACCCCAGTCAATCATCATGAAATCTGAATCCTCCATTTCCATTTAAACACTTCCATCATTCAACCTTTGGGTTTTTTTAGCCAGATTTGACTAGTATTAGAACGAACAATGAAAATGCTAATTATGATCATCATGCCACGGGTGTGCAGTGATCGGGTAGAAGATTTGACGGAGAGAAAGAAAAAGATAGTAAATATCTTAGTGTTTTGTGAAACGAAAAATAATGAAAATGTGGTTTGAATAATATTTAGGTGTTTAGTTGTAAACCACATTTTTTAGATATGAATAGTAAAAGATATTGACTTTTACAAAGAAATATGTTAGAACGGTTTTGAAATTTCTTCAAAAAATTATTCACAATAGGTCTTGTTTGGTATCTTAAATGATGGCGGTCAGATTAAAAAAAATTACAGCTATTTTATTAATCGAACTCAAGTTATGTAATTTTTTCAAGAGTTGTAATAGGTGTAAATGTGTAAAAAAATAGTAAAGAATTTTAGAATTTTTAAGAGTTTTTTAACGTTTTATAGCGCGCTAAACGGTCTCATAATATTTTAAATATATCTCTTTATTTAAATGGATTTAAAAATATAGTAAATGAAAAAAATATTTATTAATATATTAATTTTTAATTTAATTATTTTTAATTTCTCAAATTTCATGATTTTTTCTTCACATTTTTTTTTCCTTTGGGCAACCTAAACAAGAAAAAAAAAAATTGAATTCAATCTTTATCTTATCCTTTGTTCTTGACAAATTTCTACTCAAACACAGTCTATTTTTGGAACATGAATTCATGGAGCGAAAAAAATTTTAGTTCATACTATTTTATTACGCTTAACCAAGTAAAATTTAATTTTTTTTTTTTTTTGACAAATACTTAATTATTTTTCCTCATTTTTTAATTAACTTTCTCAAAAAAAAAAATGAAGTAAACTTAATTTCTTTCCAATTCATTTTATATTCTTGCTATTTTCTTTTTCCTCTCCTTTCACCTGATAAATCTTTGTTCCAAACTTGATGTTCTTTAATATTCGAAAGAGTAAAATTTAGGGGTTGTTTGGAGCTCTGATAAGTTCTGAAAAACTCTCCAAAATTCTAAAATTTTCTATTACTTTTTACACATTCATACCTATTACAATTTTAGAAAAAATTACATAATTTGAGTTCGATTAATCGAATAACTGTAATTTTTTTTTTAAAGTGACCACCGTTATCCAAGCTACCAAACAAGACCCATTGTCAATATTTTTTGAAAAAATTTGAAAATTGTTCTGACGGATTTCAAAACCGTTTCGACGGATTTCTCTGCAAAAGTTAATATTTTTCACTATTCATCTCTGAAAAACGTAGTTTACTACCAAACACCTAAATATTACTCAAATCACGTTTTTCAATATTTTTCATTATTTTTCGTTACTCCAAACACCCCTAACTAAATAAAAGAGTTGAAAAGTCTGCTGTGGAGTAAAAGATATCAATTGCTTTTATATGAAATTACAGTTTTGCCATCAACATGGAAATATTCTTCTTCCTTGGCGCGGTTTCTCCTTGGCAACTCCTCAAATTGCTTTTATAGGAAATGACTATTATTATTATTATTTTTTTAACATACGTATTTTATTAACACATCTTTTAATATATAATTAATTATTAATTATTAATTAATCTTAATAATAAGAAGATCGAAATGCTTTTAATAAGGCACTTTTTGTCAAATTTTAGTTAATAGGAAATGACAACAAAAAGTTAGCAGCTGAAATTAAATTATTATTATTATTATTATAATTCTCGTACTGTGTTTGGCAAGTGGAGAATGGAGTCGTAGGAAATTAAGAGTATTAATCCACATGGAAAATAATGACATATAAGTCCAAATTAAGTGCGCGCAAGAAGGGATAAATTAATTGCTAAGCGGAAAATCTCGTAGTTTTTTTTTTGGATAACTGAGAGTGTTCGAGTTAACTTGCGCACACTTCGACTAATCCCTGGGGACTCTGAAATTAACAATCGGGTAAACCCTTAGTGATCTGAGGAGACTCGAACCAATGATCATGGGAGAACAAATTCAAGATTTTACTAGTTGAGCTATCCCTCAGAGTTAGAAAAAAAAAAAAATCTCGTAGTTTGGTAAAGACTAATTGATTGATTTATTCTCTTTGATCAACTACTTTATAAATTGCTTCGAGAAGGTGATATATGTATATATGCCAAGTAGAATATATAAATAATTAAAAAGTTGATTGCCCTATATGATTAATTAATTAATTAATAACTAGGTAATTGACTAGTGAGTTTCAAGGTATATATGGGCCCGGGTGAACAGGAGGAATCATCGGATTATAATTAACCAGCTGGTAAAAAGAATATTGATTGATTAACATTCTATTTTTAGAAAAAAAGTAGGGTTTGTTTCACTACACTCCTCGTTTTAATTTTGTACACCTAAGGTTTTATAAATGTGTATTTGGATTTCGTGATATTTGTATTTTATTCACTTAGATGCATTTTATAAAATTTTGAATTTAAAAAGTAATTATTGATCAATTTAATACTATGAAATTTCCTTTATACCCTTACTATTAATATAAAAAAAATGCATGAGAAAGAAATCTAAGAGTAAGGCTCTTTTATTATTATTTAATACGAAAGAAAATGACATGAAAAAAAGGAAAAAAAAAAACTAAATACTGCTCTCTTTCATGTTTATTTATTAGATTATTAGTTAAAAAAAAAAGGTAATAATATTTTATGTATAATATAAATTTAAAATATTAATGTGAAGTATAATACTTGAAAGTACTAATATAGAAAAAGTTCACAAAAAAAATTTAATAAATTAATTAGTGTAATTTTTATATGAAAAAAATAATATAAATTTTTTTTATTAATACTAAGGATATAAAAGTAATTTACAATATTGAAGTCAAACATAATTTTTTTGGATAAAAAATTTAATAAAGGGTCCAAGTAAATATAATAAAAATATCAGAAGTCTAAGTTCACATTTATAAAATCTGTGAAACGTTAATGCACAAAACCAAAATCATAAGATGTGTAAGTGAAATAAATTTTAAAAAATCAAACTTTGAATAACCTCGTAATCAAAATTTCAGTCACGTTTACACCCAAATTAAAATCTTTTTGACCCCAAATTTCAAGTTAAACATTTCTTATTGTTCTGTTGTCAAGATTTTTTGAGCATTTATTACTCAATTTTTATTTATTTTTTAATCACAGAATTTTTACCAAATAAGCAACTTTGACCGGAAGTTTTAAGCCATAAGACATTTGATTTCTAGAACATATTAAATTTATGAAACATATAGTAATTATATATTGGAAAAGTAAATACTTTATTTATTATTTATTTATTTATTTAATTATTGATTAATGAAGGACATAAGATATTACTTACTTGAAGAATGGGGGCTACAATGACTCCAAAGTCCAAACTATAGTTTGCGAGTGTTTGTAATAAGAGTAAATATATTAAGAATTATTTCATGAAAAAATAAAGCAAACATAAGGCACCTCAAACTCATTAAATGTCTGTTTAGAGAGCCAAATTTTGGCAAAGAAATAAAAAATAAGAAAATTCTGAATTGTTGCATTTTTGGTGTGCTCCTTGAGAAAAATATAAAAAAAAAAGTAAAAAATTAATAAAAATTGATATTTTTTTTTGTGTGGAGAATTAAAAAAAAAAATTAAAGACTTTTGGCCAAATTTAGCACTCCAAATGTGCCTAAGAATTTTACTTATTGCACCAAAGAAGAAGTATTTCATATGATTGGCATACACATAATATTGAGAAGGGTAAAAACAATATTTGGCATGTTTGAAGATAATGTTAATGTTTCGCGTTTAGGCTCAAACCTCCAAACAAACACCCTTGGTCCCAATTTCTAGCCAAGTCGCCTAAACTGGTAATGTATTCCACACGATGCATGTGCAGGCTCAACTTTTCCCTGTTTTTTTTTTTTTTTTTTTTTTGGGAAAGCAAAATTTTTCCTAT
>JAVXUM010000030.1:16698247-16723910 GCA_035590655.1 Pouteria glomerata
ATTACATGGTCTAATTCCCATGATGCCCTTAATTACACTTCCCCCAAAACACCCGAATGAACCAACATAATGAACCACTACCCTAGGGTCCGGACCCTGTGCCAGGCAGTCCGGACCGTAGCCTCCCTAGGGTCCGGACCCTACACCAAGCAATCCGGACCCTAGCATTTGGTTTCTCTCCGTATGAGCCACAAGTCCCAACACTTGTATACACCTGAGGGTGATCGGATACGATTCACGGATGACTGTAGAGATACTTTAGTCACATCTTTTCTAGATGAGCAGAAGGGGGTAGATTTATATAGCTTATTTGCCAAATGGGCTTTAGAGGAAGAGGGGAGTAGTGAGACAGAATTTTCACCCATTGTGTGTGAGTTTTCAAATGTATTCCCAAAAGACTTGATAGAGTTGCCACCAGAACGAGAAGTGAAGTTTAGCATTAATTTGATTCCAGGCACAAAGCCAATATCTATGGCACGTTATAGACTTGCTCCAATAGAACTTGTTGAATTAAATACTCAGCTTGAAGATTTACTTGCTAAAGGTTTTATTCGTCTTAGTACTTCACCGTGGGGAGCACCAGCATTGTTCGTGGCAAAAAAAGATGGCTCATTATGGATGTGCATTGACTATAGAAAACTGAATAGGATGACAATAAAGAATAAATACCCACTGCCGATGATTGATGACTTGTTTGACTAACTTAAGGGTTCACAGTGCTTTTCAAAGATTGATTTGAAGTCAGTATGTCAGCAGTTAAGAGTAAAGAAAGAAGACATATTAAAGACGGCGTTTAGGACTCGATATGGACATTATGAGTTCTTAGCGATGCCTTTTGGGTTGACCAATGCCCCAACAACTTTTATAGATTTGATGAGTAGGATATTTAGTGCTTACTTGGATAAGTTTGAGGTAATCTTGATTGACAATGTGTTGAGGTATTCTCAATGCAAGGAAGAACATGAAGAGCATTTAATTACCAAAAAAAAAAACATGGAGAGCATTTAAGGATTGTAATCTAAACTTTAAGAGAGCACAAGTTTTATGCCAAGTTAAGTAAATATGAATTCTAGCTCAAAAAAGTAAAATTTCTTAGGCATATTATATCTAGTAAAGATGTATTAGTAGACTTATCAAAAATAGAAGCGATTATGGATTAGCTGCAGCCCAAGGCAGTGTTTGAGATTCGAAGTTTCCTAAAGTTAGCTGGATACTACCAACGATTTATTTAGAATTTTTCAAGATTAGCAGCACCATTAGCTAGATTGAGTCGAAAGAGGATGAAATTCGTATAGGATGAGGCTTGTGAAAAGTCATTTCAAGAATTAAAGAGGAGGTTGACTTTTGCACTCATCTTAGTGATTCCAGAAAGAGGATTGGGCAATGCAGTGTATTATGATGCATCAAAGGAAAGATTAGGGTGTGTGCTTATGCAGGGAGGTAGGGTTGTGGCATACAGGTCAAGACAACTAAAAATTCACGAGCAAAATTATTCAGTACATGATTTAGAGTTAGTAGTAGTAATATATGCTTGAAGAGTTGGGGACATTACTTATAAAAAGAGAAGTTTGAAGTATTCTCAGATCACAAGAGTCTAAAGTATATCTTTACCTAGAAAGATTTGAATTTGAGATAGAAAAGATGGATGGAATATATGGAAGATTATAACTTTGATTTACAATATTATCCAAGGAAAGCAAATGTGGTTACAAATGTCTTTAGTCGGAAGACCTGTAGTGTTTTGGCCAATCTTGCGATGAAAGAATGGGATATGATGAGAGAAATTGGAGAGTTTAATCTTCACTTAAAAGAAGAAGAATGACATGCCACTCTCTTTTCTCTGGTGGTACAACCAACGTTGCTGACTCAGGTGATAGAAGCTCAAAGTTTTTATGCTTAGTCTGATCCAGTAAGGCGAAAGTATTGAGTGTAAAAGGGTTATCGAGCTAGACTTTTGCTACAGATAGTGGTTTAAGATATCAAGGTAGATTATTTGTGCCAACATCCATACAAGACAAAGTGTTGAGAGAGTTTTACCACTTCAAGCTTGTAATATATTCAGTAGGCACCAAGATGTATCATGACTTGAGTCATTAGTTCTTTTAGGAAGGAATAAAAAAGAATGTGGTAGAATTTGTTAGTAAATGTCTTACTTGTCAACAAGTGAAGGCTGAACATCAGAGACCGACAGGTATGTTACAGCCACTACCAATATCAATGTATAAATGGGAGAATGTGACTATGAATTTTGTTTCTACATTACCAAGATCATGGAAGAGTCATGACACAATTTAGGTAGTGGTGGATAGATTGACAAAGTCAACTCATTTTCTACCTATTCGTTTAATAGATTTTATAGATACTCTCGCTCGACTTTATATCAAGAAGATTGTGAGACTTTATGGAGTTCCCATTTCTATTATCTCAAATAGGAATTCTCGCTTCGTCTCTTAATTTTGACAGGGTCTCCAAGAAAATATGGGGACCTAATTGTCTCTTAGTACGGCTTTTTACCCGCAGACAGATGGACAATCAGAACGAACAATTCAAATTTTGGAAGATATGCTCAGGGCTTGTGTACTTGATTTTTGAGGTAATTGGGAAGACTATTTACACTAGTGGAGTTTGCTTACAATAATAGTTACCAATCGAGTATTGGGATGGCACCTTTTGAGGCGTTATATAGAAGACCGTGTAGATTACCAATTTGTTGGATGGAAATTGGAGAAGTTACAGTTATTAGGCCAGAGCTTACTAGAGAGACCACAGAGAAAATTAAGATTATTTGCCAAAGACTTGAAATGGTGAGGAGTAACCAAAAGAGTTATGTTGATCAAAGACGAAGATCATTAGAATTTGAGGTAGGAGATCATGTGTATTTAAAGGTATCACCACGAAAGGGGGTGTTTTGTTTTGGGCGTAGCGGGAAGCTATCTCTAAGATTTATTGGGTCATTTGAGATTTTAGCTGGAAGCATCATGGTGTCGAGAAGTCGACTTGGGAACAAGAATCAGATACGAGAAGTAAATATCCAGAATTATTTAATAATCCAGGTACTTTCTAAATTTCAAGGATGAAATTTTTTTAAGGAAGGTAGGATGTAATGACCCAAAAATTTAATTCTTATTGGATTAGTTTTATTTAGGGAATTGCCCAAAAAAAAAAAAATAAAATTATTGTTTGAAACTTTGATTAAATATTTATTTTATGCACCGGTTATGTGAGGATATTTTTTTTTTCTTTAAAAATGTATTTGTGAATTATAAAAAAATATAGTTAAATTTTTGTAAATTATCAATCTAACGAAATTTAAATTTTTCTTTTTCTACCGTAATATATGTAAAAATATATATATATTTGTGTAAACATATATTTATTATATAATAATATAATATATATAAAGGGCTATGGAAGTCCATTGCCCAGTGGACTTAATGGTGATGCCGTGGATATATATATATCCATATGTACTTCGACCGTGTGAGAGAAAAAAAAAAAAAAAGAGGTTGTTGCTACATATTCCAATCCTATTCGAATTCCAAGGTCAATATACATCACACATATATATGTGTGCTGCTCGGGTGTGTGATCATGTAAAAAAAAAAAAAGAGAGAGAGAGAGAGAAAAAAACAAGCAGCAAGTTGTTGCTTCTTCGGTAGTAGTGGTAGAATTATTTGGCGGTGGCAGTGAGTGTAATTCGAAGCATTGTGTTTGGTTTTTTTCTTCAGATTTAAATTGAGGTAAGGGTGAAGTTAAATAAAAATTTAAATTTATTATGTATGGTTTAATTTTGTGAATTTTTGTAATTATTTGATTTATTGTTGCATGATAAATTATGTGACTGTGAATGTCTTGTGAATTAAAAAAGTATGTATAAATTGATTTTGATTTTGAGGAATTGAGAAAAAAATATTTTTAAAGAATGATTTGGGTTTGAATAAATAAATAAATTATTTATTCATTAATTTTCATGATTTTGGTTTTGGGTTGAGGTACCCGAAAAAATAATTGGTGCTGAAAGCTCTATTGGTGAAAGTCCAGGAACCCGCGTGGGTTTGAGTATGATGTACAGTACGAAGCATTGGTGAATTGATATTTTGGTATTCTATGGCTAAGGTATAGGTTGACTAGGTTATGGTACTTAACCCAATAATTGTGATGATGGTCTTGTTTAAAAAAATTATTTTTATTTCGTTTTTAAAATATTTAAATTAAAATTTTGATATGTGTTATATGCGGGCATGGCATGTTAGATATTTATATTAGGACACTCGTTCATAAATTATTTAATTTTTATTTTTCTTGAGCATTGGTGGATTTTTATATTGTGTTCAGCTCCTACAAAATTTTTCAAATGCAAGTGCGAGTATTACACCAAACGAAGGTTGTGATGGGATTAATTAGGCGAAGCGGATATTTTTAGTAGTTATTTAATTATGGTTTAGAAAGAGACCGCTTAGTTTGTAAAGATTGCAAGGTTATACAGGAGAGAACTTGACTTCCCAACATAATTTGTTGATTATAGATGTGCAGCTCTAAAGGTGGATTAGAAAAAAAAAATTGTATAAACGCTCAAGGACTAAATGGTGGAATTTGAAAGGTGATAAGCTAATAATACTAAGGAAAAGAGTAGCAGAGGAAGATGTTTAAGCGGTAAATGAGAGTGCAAATAATATGTGGGACAAGGTAGTAGAGTATATTAGGAGGGTAGGGAAAGAGATTTTAGGAGAATTTAAAGGGAGTGCTCCAGCACAGAAAGATGTTTGGTGGTGGAGTGAAACCGTTCAAGACAAGATAAGAGTTAAATGAGAGTGTTTTAAATTTTGGCAAAAAGATAGAAATAAAGTGAACTTGAAGAGGTATAAGGAAGTAAAACGAAAAACCAAAAAAATAGTTAGCGAGGCCAAGGCAAAAGCATTTGAGAAGTTATATGGGCGATTTGACACTAAGGAAGGTGAAAGAGAGGTATTCAAGTTTGTTAAAGTCAGAGATAAGCGGACCAAGGACTTAAAACAAATTAAATACATTAAGGATGAGGAAGAAAATGTATTAGTAAAAGAAGAAGAAATAAAGGAGCGCTGGAAGAGTTACTTCTACAAGTTATTTAACGAAAGCAGCAATAGTGATATACAGTTGGGCCAACTTATCACTTCTAGGGAAGAATTGAATCAAATAATATGTTGGAGAATCAGTGGGGAAGAAGTAAAAGAAGTATTGAAAATGATGAAGAATGGGAAACCGGTTGGACCAGATGGTATTCCTATTAAAGTTTGGAGGTACTTGGGGGAGGATGGTATAAGTTGGTTGACAAAATTTTTTTAATATAGTGCTAAAGAACAAGAAGATGTTTGATGCATGGAGGAAAAGTATTCTTATACCCGTATACAAGAACAAAGGAGATTTTTTCAACTGTGCGAACTACCAAGGAATTAAATTGATGAGCCATACGATGAAATTATGGGAGAGAGTTATTGAAAGAAGATTAAGAAGGACAACAACTGTTTCGAAGAATCAATTTGGTTTCATGCCTGAGAGATCAATCATGGAAGCTATCTTCCTCCTGAGGAGATTAATGGAACAGTATAGAGAAGGTCAAAAAGATTTACATATGGTGTTCATTGATTTAGAGAAGACCTATGATAGGATTACTAGAGAGATTTTATGGAGAGTATTGGAAAAGAAAAGAGTGTGTGTCGCATATATTAAGGCGATAAAGGACATATATGATAGAGTTGGGACATCTATACAGACAGCTGGCCGAGAGACTAAGGAGTTTTCTATCACAATTGGTTTACACCAAGATTCAATGTTAAGTCCGTATTTGTTTGCCCTAGTTAATGGATGAGATTACTAGACATATTTAGGATGAGGTGTCGTGGTGTATATTGTTGGCAGATGATATTGTTTTAGTAGATGAGACGAGAGAAGGAGTGAATGTTAAGTTAGAATTGTAACGGGAAATGTTAGAAACAAAAAGGTTGAGACTAAGTCGATACAAGACGGAATATATGGAATGCAAGTTTAATCAAAATAGGACAATTAGTAGTATAGAAGTAAGTTTGGGCACTCAAAAGATTGTAGAGAGAGAAGACTTTAGATATATTGGATCTTTAGTTCAACAGGATAGAGGGATTGATACTGATATAAGTCACAGGATTCAGGCCAGTTAGATCAAATGGAAGAGTGCTTCCGGTGTTTTGTATGATCGAAAAGTTCTCTTAAATGTTAAAATAAAGTATTATAAGGTGGCGTTGTTATATGGATCAGAGTGTTAGACAATAAAGCATAATCATGTTCATAAGATGGCAATTGCAGAGATGAGAATGTTAAGATGAATGTGCGGGATTATAAGGAGAGATAGGATTAAGAACGAGGAGTTAGGGGTAAAGTAAGAATAGCACTGATTGAAGATAAAATGAGAGAAAATCGACTAAGATGGTTCAGTCATGTTAAAAGGCGTTCAACGGAGGCACTTGTTAAAAGATGTAAAAGTATGGAGATTGTTAGGAGTAGGAGAGGGAGAGGGAGACCCAATAACAATTAGAAAGTAACTATTGAACATGACCTTGTCTACATGGATCTAACGGAGGACATGGCTTAACAGATTTGATTAGCGTCATTAAATTCATATAGCCGACCCCACCTAATGGGAAAAGTCTTAGTTTGGTTTGATTTGGTTTGTTTAATTTTTTATTTATTTTAGAATTAGATTATTATGTAAAGTTTTAGTTTGAGAGGCTAGAGATGGATTTTCGTTTGGAAGTTGTTAGTTTATATATATATATATTTTTATAATTGGCTCTGATTAGTTTGAATTGACGGTTTTGGTGATTTATGATTATTTGTTCATGCTCTTGTGAAAAATTCAGGATGTGACATTAGATGGGATACTGAATTTTGTCTTCTAGACTGCATAGGTTTCTATAACTGCTGGTATTCTGCTTCTTGGGTTGTCTGGTGTTTCAAAAGTACAATCCTTAAGACACCAGAACATAAATTTGACTACTTTCATAAGGAGAAAAAGGTTTGGACTTAGTATCGTTGCTGGCTATCGTGAAGCTTTCTCTGTGAAAAAGAAAAATTCTTTGGAACCATATTTGTCTGATCACTCGTCATTTATTGCCTGTTTTGTTTTATTTAATTTTTTAGGCTCATCTCCCCTTAGATTGTCTATTCAAAATCTTGATTATGGTGCTTTGACATGATTCTCTTTTTACTAGCCTTGGTCACTTTTCTGTTATTTTCTTCGCAGGTTTTATAAATTTGACTTGCTTTTATTTTATCTTATTTTTTCTTGTTTGTTTATCTATATTTTTTTGTTTGACTTCAGAAATTCCAACAAACAGAGCCATAATGCTTATAACGATAGTTTTTGGCGTAATACCAACAATCTCATTCAAGTAAGTAATTTTCATATTATGAATGGAAAAAATTTAGCTGCTCATCTATTTGTTTGTGTAGTGATTTACATTGATACTTTCCCCTTCTAAAACAACCCTGAGATGCTTTTTGACTTTCTTGTTGCCTCTATTTAATCTGTGGTGGAGTATTTTCTTTGTTGTGTTGTATCTTTAGTCAGTGTGACCATGTCCGTATTGCGTAGGGTTTTACATTGACACTCTCCCCTTCCAAAATAACCCCCCCCCCCCCCCACAGTGCCTTTTGGCTTTCTTTTTGCCTCTGTTTAAATTTGTGGTTCTTTTCTTCTTGTGTCCTATCATACCTGTGTCATGCATCTGTGTTTGTGCTTCTTAGGTTGTATGTTAACAGGGATACAATAATAAATATATATTTCTATATAAACACATGAAAACACAATTATTGATTCATGTTGTATTATAAATTTATTTGTCTTTATTTATATCTGTTTTAGGAAATTTTATTTATAAAAATATTAATTTTTTTGGTTCTTAAAATTCTTACAATTAAAAAAAAAAGGAAAAAATTGAAAAGGAGATTAATGAATATGAATTGATGTTGTGTTCATCTTATTATTCAATTATAAATTTTTCTTTCTTCACAATTTGTTTCATGCGTGTCTAAGTGGACATATTTGCTCTCCATGTCTCCAAAAAATTTCAGATTTTATAAATATTAAAATAATCACAGCACACATTCATCCAAGTGTCCAATATTTGTCACGGTGTCTAACGAGTGTCAGTATCCAATACGGACACAGAACAGGTACAACACCTTCCTATAATTTTTCATGCTTCTTAGCATGCAATGGAATCATATTGCACTATCCTCGTCGTTATTGTTGACAACGATGCAGTGTTTGTAATTTGTTGGATGTGAACTTTTTAAATACATGCTCATATAACTGGCTGTTCTGAGTTATCTGGTGCAATTGGCTTGCAAGAGCGGGATTATTTTGGTCTGAATGTCATTACATTTTTTGGCTTATGCTAAAGCTTACATTTAACAAATTCTTTACTGGTCCTGGGTGGTGCTTAGCATAATCTTGCTCTTTTTACATGGTATTTTGCCCTTGTTCAGCATGTACAATGTTTATAAGGTCGTTCAGACAAGGAAAGGAAGCATGCTGTGGGCATTGGCAATGGTAAACCTGTTACTACTGAATGCTTTTTCTGTCATTTTTCATGTTGCTCAATATCTTTCTTCTTACTGTTTCTTGTCAGCTTTACCCATTTGCTGTGCTCGTGGGAGAAGTCCTATTGTGGTATGCAATTACCTATGCTATTTATCTTTCGCATGCTTAGCTTGAGGATCATATTTGATCACATATGTTTTCATTCTGGTTCTTATTACGCAGGGATTGTTTGTCTCCAAATGATATAATTGGGAACTATCTGCATTTGGTTATAGTGGGATCTGGACTTGCATTTGGGTTCCTTGTGGTGAGATGTCTATGTGCTAACTCGAGTCTCAAAATCTGATTTCTTTTGTCAATTTAAACAGTTTTTCCTCTTTTGTCGATAGCTATATGTGGAGATTATGCTTGACTTTCATAGGACATAGTTACATGAGTAGTCCATCAAGATTTTTATTATGGATATGTGTGAAAAACATTTTGCCTAAGCTTTTTCTGGGGCTACTCAGGCGACTTATTAGTTTGACTTTTTTTAAGCCCAGGAATTTGGCATGTTTGTGTCTGTCTCGGAGTTGGGGAAGCTGACATAGCAATGCTATGATAGCTCCATGACTTGCAATGAGGACCGTTGGATTAAATTCAATGATCCAAATATATTAACGTTTGTTTTTGAATTAAAATAGTGTGAACATATTTGGGCCGTTAGTTTAAACGGTTCCAAATCAATGGTCTTATCATGGGTTACATCAGGTTGCTTTGATCATTAAGTGTGTGTTTGAAATTTGAATGTGTGAAAGAAAAGAAAAGCTAAGGGAAAAGATAAGAAAGTAGAATGAGTCGAAAGATATCAAATTTGTTTTATTTTTTTGGTTGGATTAGAAAATTGAGACGAAAATACTCAAATCAACTCAACAAGACTTTAGTCCTAAACTAATTGGGGTTGGCTTCTTGAATTCTTTTTCTCCATTAATTTTCTGTTAAAGGTTAAATTTTCAAATAGATATTTATTTGGGAGTGTTTGGCAGCCACAACTTTGAGCAACTTTTGATAGTTTTTTTTGTTAAAAATTGTTAGTGATAATTTTTGTTGTGTTTGGTGAATAAAAATGCAATTTTTAGTAATTTTCGGTAAGTTTTAGGTGTTTGGTAAAATTGTTATTGTATCAGAGAGCAGAAAAGTGACAACTTTTATGTGTTTGATAAAATTTTTTATTATGACAGAGCAGAAAAGTGTAAAAAAGTGGGATCCACTGTCATATCAAATTATTGTAGTAGAGTAGAAAAGTGATAAAAATTATTGTTTCACCAAACAATAAATTACTGTAACAGTGCAAACTTTTGATAATTTTTTGCTCTTTTTTAGGCTGCCAAACACAGCTTTTGCCAAAAAATTTAAATTTCCCATTTCATCAAGGAAAGATTTTTTCTACTAGAGTGTTTTTATCATAAATTACTACTAGAATGATGTGATAATGAAAACTACTTATATTTTCTGAAACGTTTAGTATTTAAAATTGCTACATTTTTTTGGGTAAAATTTTTTTTGGCAATACAGTACCACTCTGATTAATAATAAAATATGATAAGTAATTTCATTTACCTGGTATTTTCTTTTTCCATTCACAAATCCTTGATCCAAAAACAACCTAAAGGATTAGAATTTAACTTGCATATTCGATGGCTGTTTTTGGAAAAAGGATTGTGGTCTTGACTAATTTTGCGGATTGGGTAAGAACCCTTGGTTAAAATGCCTTGAATCCAGATTGTTTATAATTATATGCTGGTGTGTATATAAAATATATGCTAAGAAGGATGAATATGAACATGGCACTCATATATAATAGCGCACACATAAGTTGACACAGATTTTTAAAAATACAAAGATATGACACGACAAGGATACACCAAATGAAAAATATGTATCTTTCTATACAAATATGAAAATATAATAGAAGCATTTAATTTAATTTCCATATAGGTACTTTTAAATGATTTATTATTTAACATTAAACATATTATTGTGTTGATGAACAGCCAATAATTTCATGACGTTAGTATTTTTATAATTTATAAATTCAAAATTATAAGAAAACTGGATTGAAAATTTCATGCTCAATTATAGAAAAACTAACTAATATAATATATGTAATAGATGGGCTTATCCATAATTATCCACTTAATGACAATCATTACTTTGGATGTAGATGAACAAATTTGTTGGAATTTTTGCACTTCTATGTAAGTAAATTCCAACAAATTTGTTCATCTACATCCAAAGTAATGATTGTCATTTGCACTTCTATGTAAGTAAAGGGTGTGTTTGGAAACCCTAAGGGTTAGTTCAACTGGTAAGACCTTGGGTTTGCTCTCCAGTGGTCACTAGTTCGAATCTCTTCAGGGCCACTGGAGGGTTTACTCGGTCGTTAACTTCAGGGCCCTTAGGGAATAGTCGAGGTGCGCGCAAGCTGGCTCGGACACCCTGAGTTATCAAAAAAAAAAAGGGTGTGTTTGGAGCTTTGCCAAAAAAAAAAAAAAAATCTACAAGTTTTTATAAATTCAAATTTTTTACTCACTGCATGAATTATGAGGCTGTAACTTTTACAAATTTATACTTTTTTTCACTCCAAACTCCCTCAAAATTTACAAAATTACAAATTAATGGCCATAATTTTTGTATTGTAAAAACATTTTTCTTTTATTTATATCTATTTTAGAAAAATCAGATTCATTAACGAATTGAAAATTTTGAGTTTTAAAATTTTGAAATCAAGAAAAAATTAACGGTTATGAATCATTTTTCTTTTACATAATAAAAATAAGTACACTATTGTAAGATTAAAAAAAATGTGAATGCATTTGGACCATTGAATTTTAGTTCAACGGCTCTTGACCTGAATGTAACCGAGTTAACAATAAAAGCAACGTTAATCTCTTTCTTTTGGAGAAAATGATCTGATGAAATAAGAGATGGGTAAGCAATATGTTTTCACATCTTGAATTGGTTGCTTGTATGCCTCCAGCAACGGAAAGCTTTAGCTCTTACCATGCTTGGCAAGGCTAACATTTTTATCCCTCAGTGATGGAATCATTTGAGCCCTATGTTACTTGGACTCTTCACTTTAGGGTGACGTACCCGTGTCCGACGTGACATGACACGATAGGACATGGGTGTGGGATCCGTGTCAGATGTAGTGAAATTTTTTTCAGACATATTTGATTTTAGAAGAGATAAAGATTAGTTTAAGAAATATTTTAGATGGCACGAGACTTTAAGCTCTTCTGGTTTTTCATAATAGAAAAAGATAAAAATACCAAATCAGTTTTTATAATTTACTTCATAAATGAATTTTTATTTGTAAGTTCATTTTTATTTTAATTATTATCATTGATTTATGATACAATATTGTTCAGCACTAAAAAAATATATCTCTCTCTTTCTTATTTATATATAAATTACACTTATATATATAATATTGTTTTTTGTACCATATCTTCATATCCATATTCAAAATTTAGACACTTTTTTAGTCGAGTCTCCGTATTCTAAAATACAGCTAATAAGCGAATCTGACATATGGATACGTATCTGAGTTCGACACTCGTTTCCTAGTCCGAGCAACATAGTTTGAGCCCACTGGTATGTTGGAATCATGATAAAGTTCAATGAAAAATTCAACAAGAAAGGGTAAAATATTGAGTTTGTGGTCCCTATGCTTTTTAGAAAAACCAAATTGTAAATTGGTCGTGAATTTCCAATGTTGTTGTTAAGTTACAAATTATAGCATTATGCATGGCTGCATGCCATAATTTTGGCGGACTGGTGCAGTCAGGACTCAGGTCCATACAATTGAAACATTGGATGCTAGTTAAGTACTCATGAGCTTTGCAAATATTCATGAACATAGAGTGCTGGCACTGGTACTGGGTGTTCAATATGCTCTGTTATGAATCCAAGTATGTGCCATGACCTGTTCATCCTATGGTAGGGCCGAGTCTTGTGGGTTGCATGTTGTGATTTCATTAATAGGTTGGGTTGTCTTGAGTTTTCGATAATGATTATGGATTCATATTTAGTTACTGGAGGGGATTGTGAGCTGGGAATAGCACTATGTTCTGTCAATGTCATGATATATGAATTTGACCTACTCTTTGTACACAAAAGGCCATTTATCTAGTGTTGGCATTGTCAAATTAGGATAGTAGAAAGTGTAGACTTGGAACCAAACCTAGCTTCATGCTTCATTTGCACAAAGTGATTTTACTTGTACCAAAGCCAATCTCTACCTTCATTTGCACAAAGTGACTTTATTTGTACTAAGGCTATGTTTACACTCGATTCATACAAATTGTGGATTTATACCTATTAATTTATCCTTATTAGTACTTTTTAGTTTTAGGAATTCTAAAACTCAAAATTTCAATTTGTTTATGGACAAATTTTTTAAAAATAGACATAAAATTAAGAAGTATGGAAATATATGGATACAGATACTCAACAAAAACACGGATGGTAGGATCATAGAACATATACATGTGAGACAAAATTTTAAAATGTTATCAAGATATGACACTGGCAGAAGGGCATGTCGAGAAATATATATCGAAACATAATTATTTATTTAAAAATGAATTTATCTTTTTTTACCGTTTTGAAAATTTCTATTCATAAACAAATTGAAATTTTGGATTTTAGAATTCCTAAAAAAATAAAAAATAAAATTGAAGGAGAGAATTATTAGATATAAATCTGCGGTCTTTCACACACACACACACACACACACACAAAATGCAATTATAGTGTCTCATGTATTGATATACATGTGTCCCCAACTCTCTAAAGAGCGTTTAGCTCTAAAAAATTGAAAAAGAAACTATTCAATACGTTTTGTAGATTGTTCAATTAGTTTTGATGTCTAATAGGGTTAATACATGAATATGTGACCTCCCTAGAAGTGTCTATGCCACTTAGCTTTAGAATTTTTTAGTCACACTTCTTTTCAATATGTAGAATTGACAATAAAATTTACTATTTTTATATGATGAAATATAAATGTATTTATATTATAATATAAAAAAAAATGAAAAATTAGCTATTATTCTCAGCCACGCATAAAAATATGTAATTATTTGTTGTTGTGTAGTTTTCCTTCCTTTCCCAGCATTGGCATATTTGTATAATGTCATTTTCTTGTCATGCATCTGTATCCATGTTTCTTGTGTATTTTTTTTAATTTTATTTTATTGAGAGAAGATTAAGAAAGATAACAAACGCTTTAGAGAATCAATTTGGTTTCATGCCAGGGAGATCAACGATAGAGGCTATCTTCTTCCTAAGGAGGTTAATGGAACATTATAGAAAAAATTAAAAAGAATCTACATATGGTGTTTATTGATTTTGAGAAGGCTTATGATAGGATTTCTAGGGAGATTCTATGAAGAGTATTGGAAAAGAAAGGAGTGTGTGTCGCACATATTGAGGCGATAAAGGACATGTATGATAGAGGTGGGACATCTATATGGACGGTTAGCAGAGAGACTAAAGAGTTCCTTATTACGATTGGTCTACACCAAGGCTCAGCGTTAAGTCCGTATTTGTTTGCCCTAATTATGGATGAGATTACTAAACATATTCAAGATGAGGTGCCATGATGTATGCTTTTTGTAGATAACATTATTTTAGTGGATGAGACGAGAGAAGGAGTGAATGCTAAACTAGAATTGTGGCAGGAAACGTTAAAGACAAAAGAGTCGAGGCTAAGTCGCTGCAAGACGGAATACATGGAATGTAAGTTTAGTCAAAATAGGACTGCTAGTAGTATGGAAGTAAGTTTGGGCATTCAAAAGATTGTAGAAAAAGAAAACTTTAAATACCTTGTATCTATGGTACAACAGGATGGAGGGATTGAAACGGATATATGTCATAGGATTCTGACCAGGTGAACTAAATGGAGAAGTGTTTCAGGTGTCTTAGGTGATCGAAAAGTTCCCCTCAAGGTGAAAGGAAAGTATTATAAGGTGGCGATAAGACTAGTGTTATTATATGGATCAGAGTGTTGGGTAGTAAAGTATAATCATGTTCAGAAGATAGCAGTTGTGGAGATGAGAATGTTAAGATGAATGTGCAGGATAACAAGAAGAGATATGATTAGGAATGAGGATATTAAGGGCAAAGTAGGAATAGTACCGATTGAAGAGAAAATGAGAGAAAATTGACTAAGGTAGTTCGGTCATATTAGAAGACGTCTAATAGAAGTACCGGTTAAAAGATGTGAAAGTATAGAGATTGCCAAGAGTAGGAGAGAGATGGGGAAACCCAAGAACTGTTGGAAAGTAATTGTCAAATATGACCTTATCTATATGAATTTAACGGAGGATAGATTTGATTGGCGTTGTCAAATTCATATAGCCGACCTCACCTAGTGGGAAGAGGTTTGGTAATGGAATGGAGAACAATTAAGACTAAGTGAACAATTTTAACTGGGTTAGTTCTGTCATGATTTATATACGCATGTGGCAATTGGCATATGGTAGAAAGTCAATGTATTAATCTGTAACCAAAATGCATTGTTGCATCATATTTGGGCACTTTTTCCAGTTAGTTATTGGCATGTTAGCCATTCAGTCAGAGGCTGTCTCTATTTATTATTCATTGGCTCAAAAATGGGACACAAAAATTGTACAAGAGATACTATATAAATATAAAAAAAGATACTATATTTTGTGCATATTTCTTAAAAGCACCTCAAAGAAATTGGCTATACTATTCTATAATATGTTCTATTCTTCCAACCTTTCTACCAATGCTTATTATCTTTGATTGCTAAGGTTTCTTTTGTCCCTTGCATTAACATGAAGGTTGCCCTACACAAACTTTGAAAATTCTCATCAAGTTTTCTTCTTGTACTAGTCAAATTGCTTTCTGAAGGACAATTTGTTTTGGCAGGGAAGGATGATTCTGGCCCACCTGTGCGATGAACCCAAGGGCTTAAAAACTAGCATGTGCATGGTATGTCGCGTTTTCTTGCTGATATTCTTAAAGCTGTGGTGACATAATTCATTTTAAATTCATGAATTTTTGTTTTTGTTCTTCCTTTGCTGGGCTTCCAACGAATCATCACTTAAGCATATGTTGCCTGTAATTCTATTTCTAGTGGAGCTGCAGCAATAGGTCATAGGTGGGACTGAAAGACTAGCTGACCTTGCAAGTTGTAACCTGGCTTCTAAGTGTGGTGTGAAATTTTGTTTTTTCCCCATGAAGATATGATACTATAAATTAAAATGGAAACTACAGTCAAGGATAACTAGTATTAAAAAGGAAGCAACTGTACTTCATTTTACAGGAGTGTGAAATTTTGGTAAAGGAGTAACATAATTTTGCACAAGCTTATTGCTGTCATGAATTTATCGTAGTTTACCTTCTTGTCTCAAATTTTGATGCTTGATGAAGATTTTACATTTGTATTTTCTCTCAATTTGTCTTTAATTCGTGGAAATAATTTCAATAAACTTAACCAAGTGAATTAGAATAACAAACAAGTTTTCCTTTCAGGTTTGCTTTTTGAAGCGTTTGATGACATCTTATGTTCTACATTAATGTTGTTGATGACATTTGCTATGCATCGTTGCATTACTTTTTGACAGTCCTTGTTCTATACCTTCTTGGATGAAGTCCCAAAATTTGCATAACTTTTGTGGTACTTCTGTTTTGATTTTTTTTTACTTCTATTGCAGTCCTTATTGTATCTTCCCTTCGCCATTGCAAATGCTCTCACTGCCAGACTAACTGATGGGTATGTGGTATCTTCATTTATTGGGACTGCTTAATGAATGCCAGGGGGCTTATCTATTCTAATAGGAGTCTGGTAGGGTACATGGGGGACTATTTTATGTCATTAGAGGTATTCTGGGGGTAGTGGTTGTCCACAACTAATGAAAAAATCTTCCTTTTGGCAGAATTACTTTAGTTGATGAGAAATGGGTTCTTCTCTTATACTGTGCATACACAGGTATGATGACGGCTCCTGAAATATTTCTGTGGAATACTATCATTCCAAAATTAAGAAAATACATTTTATTCTTTCTAAAAATCCACTTGCTTGGTTTGGCTCTTTACTATTAACATTTCTCTCCTCATTTTGCCTTATTATTGCCAGTGGTTAGCTTTTCCTAATTTGGAGCACAGTAGCTTCTTACGTTCTGTACATTCTGTATTCTGTTTTCAGGATTCTCTTTTGCAATGGTCAATGATCTTTCTCAATATGCTGTGTGCTTGATGTTATTTTCTATTTGTGTCGCTGAAAAATGTCTTTTGCTTGATTCAGCTGCACTTTACCTGCACTTTGCCACATCAGTCATCAATGAAATAACAACAGCCCTTGGAATATATTGCTTCAGGTGAGAAATGTGGAGTTTGACGATGTGGTATTTGCATGGGACTATTTTGATTTGATTCATGCATGCATGTCACTTACTACTGCATATGGTGGGACTAGTATGGGTCACTCAAACAAGGGGCCAAGACGGCCAAGCTAATCAGGCTTCTTAGCCTATGATCACCTCTAGTTTGTATATGTGCTTACTAGACTACCGTAATACAAAACTAGAATTGCTCAATTTTTTTGTTGCTTGACATCTGTTATTTAAAATTTTCGAGTAACTACATTTTGCCCCTTTGGGATTTGGTTAAAAAAAAAAAAAAGAAGACCAGCTATAGTTTAAAAGTAAGCACATGATCCCCTTGCAACTTAGATTAAAGTACAAAGTTAATGAAATTTGTTAAATTTAATTGAATTTGTACTTCACATGTCAAAAATTGGTTGGACGAAAAATATTTCCGCAAAAAATGGATAGCAAATGTACATTTTCGCCTATTTTTTATGATCAAATGAAACATTATTTCATTTTTCAAAGAGACTTGATGCAAAATCCACAGATAAATTCATTTCTGTTTTTTTTAATAATTTTTTATTGCGTAATTACATATTAGCCTCCATGGCACGTCAGGAAAAAATCTAATTAGATTTAATAGATTCCATTAATTTTACACTTTAATCTGAGTCAAGAATGGGTTACTTTATTGTCATTTAAGTAGAGAGGTCGTGTTTTTGGGCCAAATCCCAAGGGTTATGATGTTATTATCCCAATTTTCAACATGATAAATTTGACTTTGTCATTATATATAAGAATTTATACATGTAACTATAAATGTAATTATGAAATTATTTAATTATTTTAAATAGCATGCTTATGGGATAGCTCAGTGGATAGAGTTCATGTACCCACAAAATATGTTGTGAGATCAGTCTCATTGGAATATTAGTTTCAAAAATTTAATTTCGAAAATATGTAACTTTAAAAAGTGATATAAAAATTAGTTTGTAGTTCCAAAAAAGTAATTAAAAAAAATGTTTTATGAACTTGGTTCAAGTTATCCAACAACACCCCCTCTTCCACTCTCCCATGAAAAAAAAAAAGAAAACACCATTCCCCCAAAGTTACCTTAAATGTTCAACAAGTTGTGCAAAGACGTTGTCAATTCCCTTTGGGTGTGCTTTTTTGGGGTTTCAAGTACATAGACGTCTTGGTCCTCAATTTGTATCCTTCAAGATGTGTCAGTTTATATTCTCCATGAAATATGTTGTGCTGTTGAGCTGCATATCTAGAAAAAGACTACATTGAGCATCCTATACTCAACGGCATCATGGAGAGTGGTTGCATAAGGATTGTTAATGATTTAAAGCTTCTAGAATTGCTTGTTGTATTATTGAAAGGTTGATTCTAAATGCTCTCTACTTGGCTAATTCTAGGGTAACGAGGAAAGAAGCTTAAGATGCGTGCTGATTTTATATCCCTATTCCAGGTTAACATGCTTATGTCTTGATGCGTTGCCTTATATTTGTAGTTATAATTAGGTTCTGCAATGCTTTTGCAATATTTCTTACCCCTTTTATTGTTGTTTCCAGCTGGCAATTCAGAAGCAACCCAGTAAATTCATGGTCTCTTTGTTGCAGTTTGTTTTTGCTGAATATAGACTACGACGTCATAATCGGATTCTGCAGAAGGTTTGGTTCAATCACTTGTAGTATTGTAATTTATTATATGGCTTTTACACTGGGCAGGCAATTTGAGGTTTTGCTGCCTCCTAATTTTAGATTAAAAATTTATTATCTGGCTGTGTATATGAGATGCCTATGAGATAGGGAGACAGATTCCTTGCTGTGAAATGTAATGTGGGTGTGGGAGAGAGTTGGACTCCGAAGGGACATTTATTTTAGGTAAATGCAGAGCTATGTATAAGATACATTTACACAAAATGTGCCATTTTAAAAGTTTTATTAATTCATCCTCTTCTTTTTCTGTTCTCTTCTTTTCATTTCTTTAATTCTCTCTTACAAAAATTTACAAACAAGAGATGGATTCTATTTTTTTTTTTTTTTTTTTTCCCATTCCATTTCACTTCATACAAATAGGCTGATAGATCGAACATGGGAGACTGTGATGTCAGTTTCGTGACATCCTGATTTGGGCCCTTAGACTAAGGTTTGGTTTTGGAAAGTTAGTTTTTTTGTTTTTTGGGAACAAAAAAAAGTTAATTTTTAGTGGTTGATTTTTAGTTTTTTGTTAATTTTATATTTTTTTCTTTTATGGTTTAAAAAAAAATTTAAAATATAAAAGAATAAATTTGATTATTTATGAAAAGTTTAAAAAGTTGAGCCAAAAGTTGAGAAGTAGGTTAGGTTTCTCAAACAGATCTTAAAACTTAACAATTTAAATATATTTATAAATTTTGAATTCAAAAATTAGAAAATACATTTCGATTGTTAAATTTTAATTTAATAATTTAGATCTATTGTAACAAAGCTCCTCTTCATTCTACCCAACCACACTAGATGCATGTGAGTATCAATAGTATAACTACCCTCACTTTTCTAAAAAGGGAGAGATTGACATTATTTTTAATGTCAGTTTAGTAATATTAAAGTCAAAAATTTGTAAATTATAATTTAAAACACGCTTTTTGAGTCCTAAAAAGATAACGGTTTTGATCTCTTAAAAATATATGAATATGTTTGAATCGTTGGATCCAGCTCCTAATTTTTTATGCGCTAGAAAAAAATATCTAACTCGTGTTCCCGAAGACCTTAAAGCCTGGGTCAAACACCCCCCTCCCAATATACTGCATGTCTCACAGAAGAGAACGCTATTGTGAATTGCTGAGCATTGAAATAATCGTTATTTGAAGACTCTAGTCGGCAGAAAATTCTGGCACGGTAGCTGCCAATCCTCACAAGGACAATAACAACCCATCCATTTGAAGTAATCGCTCACTATGATTATATCAATAACCCTCGTGAATTCATCATCATCAATAATGAACGCTTGCTCGTCTATTGCTCTGGAATTTGAAACATAGGTATCAGATCTTTCTACGACTGTCTCATTTCTCTTCTCAGCACCTTATTCGGCAGAAGGGTTCTATATTTGTATAGGCAACTATGAGAAGAACACTTCAACAATACGGAGTTGCGAATCCATTGAAGGAGAAGAAGAAAGTAACACTTCCGAATGAGATCATATTCTTCGACATACTCACGAGATTGCCAGTGAAGGTACTTCTTCCGTTAAGGTCCGTCTCTAAGCTCTGGTGTTCCGTTATAACTAGTCCTCCTTTTATCAACCTTCACCTGACTTGGTCTCTGAGCGATCATCTCGACGGAGTAGCCATGCTTCTCTTCGTCTCCGATCGACGCTCCAAGGAACAGCATTTTCTCTCTGCAACCCAGCTCGGCGGTCCGGTCGCCCACCTTCTGACGCTCCCGAATTCAGCCAAAAATTATTACGTCTCCGAAAGCCTCAACGGGTTGTTTTGTCTTAATCGTTTGAATTTCATAGCTTTTTCTAGTCCTCACGACTTGAACTCACCGGGAAATTCCGTCTACTTGTGTAACCCAGCAACCCAAGAACTTGCTAGGCTTCCTTTGAACTTGCACCTCACTGGGACTCCCGTCCACATGTCGTATAATTTTGGATTCGATTCCTTGAGAAACCAATACAAAGTTCTTCACATTAGGGCTCACAAGCTGAGCTCCGCAGACACAGAAGCTGAAATGGTGTGCGAAATTTTCACGGTGGGGACGGATGATTCATGGAGGAAAATCAATCCTGTGCTTCCTTTCAACGTCGCGGGGTTCGGGTTGTTAGGGCCCAAAGGGAGTAGCGTTTGTCTCAACGATTCCATACACTGGATTCTCGGCAGTAAGGGAATCATCGTCGCGTTTGACTTGAAAGATGAGAAATTCCGTTTGGTTCCTCTCCCATTCGCTAGCTCCGAATCCGATAACCAGAATTCGCATTTCATTCACGGAGTCTCAGTCTGTCACCAGCCTTACCTGATCAAACTGAATGGGTTCTTGGCCGTGATATGTCACGAACATGTGGTGGAGGAGAATGAAATGGAAATGTGGACGCTGGTGGACTACCAAAATGAGGTTTGGACGACGGAGAAGATTAGGTTTCCATCTCCATGGGAAGAGTTGGTGTGCCCTTTTCCATACGGTACAATCTACACGGGGGAGATCTTGTTCGTGCAGCATCCGAAGGTGTGGGGGTGGGCGTCGATGGTGGGTGTCACGCTGTTTTGTTATAACGTGACCGAGAAGAAATTTAGAAGGGTTGAAGTGAACTTATTTCCTGACTGGTTGTCTTGGAGTGATGTTGAGATTAGAGCTGTTAGATGTTACGCAGAAAGTATGCTGCCTTTAGGAAGAAAACAAAGGACATGAAATGCTGTGAAGGTCTTCCTCAATCATGGACAGCAACTTGCTTGTTGGGTTTTTGACGCTTTTGATCTCAGAACACTTGGATGAATCTAGTTGATGGGATATTTAATGTATTCTACACTTTTTGCTTTGGAAAATGTGTCTTTTTTTTTTTTGTCTATTACTCACAATATAGTTATTGTTATTTTGATGTATTGATTTTTCTAGATGTTATATAACCAATTAATTAGAATGCTATTGAAATAACATGAGTCTAACTTATTTGGTTGTAAAGAGTATGATGCAATGGTAAAACGTTTGATGAAATCTTATTTTAAATACGACAAAAATATATTCTAAAAATCTTAATCTTTGGTATAAGTTTAAATTTTATTGGATACGATTTAATTTAAATTTTTATGTCAAAAAAGATAAATTGAATGAATATTATTAATGAACTAAATAAAATGTGATATATAATAGTAGCATAGTATTCAGAATCATATTTGATTTTTCAACTGCCTAATGAAATTTCTAAATAAGAATATGAAACTCCTAACTAAAATAACATCTTCTAAGTAAAATAAGAATTTTCTTTTACGATCATCTATATAATCAAAATAATTAATGTAGATTAAGATACTTTACATGACAAATTTAGAATCTTGGTATCTAACTAAAATAAACAATCATGTGCACACAGTTGGGGAGTGACATACAATTCTTTACACAATTCCAGGATGTACTTAGGGAGTGACATACAATTCTTTACACAATTTCAGGATGTATTTACACATTTTTTGCACATAACTGAGGATCTACCTTCACACAGTTTTGATTTATATCAACATGCTATCAAAAGTATCTGTATTGTTAAGTATGATACTAGCCTACTAAAATAATCGCTAACTAAGAAGTCTTAATCCATTAATACTTAAACCTTCTATTTTAGTATATCTCAACAATAAAATAACTATATTCTACTAATTATGGGACGTATTGGAAGTGGCTCTGATTTCAATCATATTTATATAACATGTACTGACCATGGCACTTGACTTGTTAGTCATGCCATGTGACTTGACTTGGAATTAGATTTCAATTTTTTTTTTTTCCATCCTTAGTTATCATTTACTCATCCCTAGTGATCTATGGGTTTTCTGGTTAAGAAAATTCGGGGCATTACGCGAAATGATTAAAATCATCAAATATAAGTCGAAGCAGTGGAATAGCAACTGGAACAGTGGTCTTGTGCACGTGGACAAGGAGATGAGAGCAAAGCTGACAAAATCGTAGCCTGTCAATGGCCAAATTTGGGTCAGATCTAAGTTAATTCAAACTTAGTCCAAATCTATTAAATAAAGATTCAATTCAAATCCATAATTAAATGGGTCTAGCCATTACACTTCAGAGTTGGCCCACTAACCAATAGGTTTGATCCATTTACCAAATCGATTCATTTTTTTTAAGAACTTATATAAAAGAAACTCTACCTACTCTAACGAAATATATATACATAAATAAAAAAAAAATTCATCCTCTCCAACAATATATACAAACATAAAAAAAAGTTTCATCCATTTCACCAATATATATATATATATATGTGTGTATTTCACCAAAGCTCAAGTGATTTCATGTACTAGTGAGATCCAATCGAGGTGTTTAATTAAATGTTTAGATTTTATAACTAGTAAATTTAATTTACTCAAAAAAAAAAAAAAAAATAGAAGTACATAAATATATATAGAATTTACGTAAAACATTCAGGTATTGTTGCCTAGTTCCATCGTTTAGCTTTAAACACTCTTTAAAAATATTAAATATAATAGAAATTTAATCTGAAAAATCTTAAATTTGCCTAGTTCCCATCCACAAACGCATATTTCTCATTTTTACTTTCAACTTCGAAAATTTGAGGAAAATTCAATTCAATTTCGAACGCGGTGATTCTAGTTTCTGAGTAGCAAAAGTTTTCTAGTTTATATATAAAAACTAACTTTTGAAATAAAATTTATACTTGACTTAATCAAATTAATCAAAAATTGTACTATTGTTTGTGTCTAGGTGGATTCAGTGTCCAACTTTGACAATACATAATAAATACTAAACAAATTCTTTTTGGGTCATTTCGAAGTCTAAATTATTATATATTAATGTAGCTTTTGGATATTAAATTTACCAATTTATTTGATAAGATAATTAATATAAATTTTAGGAAAACTATGAAGTGTTTTTCTGGACAAGATTTTACAGAACAGCAATATTTGAATATTTTACAAACATTCTATGTAACTCCTAAATTCGCGAAATTAATCTCAAAATTTTTGAAGATGTCTAGTATTGTGTATAAAAATTTGCGAACTTAATTAAAATTGTGCACACGAGAATAAGCATAGCATGCACACAATAATCTCTAAATGAGATGATTTAAAAAACATCGTTTAAGTCTATTTTTCAATTTTGAAATTCCTTATATATTTTAAATTTTCAACAATTTTCATCCCAAAACACATTTAGGCCCTGTTTGGGGCTCTACAAAATAAAAAAAAAATAATACAAAATTTTACAAAACTCTATAAATCTCTACAAACACGCAATCTGAGATTGTAAAATTTAAATTTTCTACTCACTACACAAAATCCGAGACTGTAAAATTTAAATTTTTCACTCACTACACAAAACTCGAGACATTAATTTTTTTAGTTTACACAACTCCAAACACACCCATTATGTCATGAGTTTAGTTATTCAATCAATTGAGTTAATACACGATTTAAAACTTTAGGTGAACAATGGGTGGGCTATGCTTGGGTTAGGTTAAGAATAATTTTATCACCCGTTGCGCCTAAATTTAAATCTCAAGTCGATATATGTAATTCCATTTATTTTTTAAAATTTATATATATTAAAATCCTGTAATTGTCTTTTTTTTTTTTTTGAGTTTTCTTTTTGCTCTATATTATATTTATTATTTATTTTTTTTACAAATTTAATTGAATCCCTTTTTTTTTTTTTCTCAATCATCTAAATCTTACATAGCAACCCATACATTTAAAATCTAAAAGTTCAAAAAGTTAACGGAGTTTGAAACGTTTAATTAGAAATTTAAGTTTAAAATAGACAAATGTTTTCAAATAAAAAAGTATATTAACTTGGTAAAGTATTTAATTTAAAACTTAATTTTTAAAAATTTTAAATATATTGATCATGAAATGAATTCAAATAAAAATATCGACCTGTTTTTGTTTCGACATAGGCTTAAGTTATGTAAATATCAATCTAAATTAAACTTGATTGAACTAAAGTTTAATATATATATATATATAGTATCTATACTTCATATATAATACGTAAAATATTTTTTATATATTAAATTTATTTTGTTGTTAAAGTAGGAATTATTTCAATGTTGTAGTTCATATTATATATGTCATATCATATATTTTATTTTAATTACTTTTTTTTTTTTTGCCAATATGTGATAAGATAAGTGTGAGATTGAATAGAAATTCCAGAGTGAAAGTGTATTATTAAGAATTGTGAAAAATTTGATCAACACATATAGAAGTACAATAGCAATGAATTTATCAATTCCATCTCCTCCGCGAAACTGACACAAATAATGGAACTTAAATATAAAAAATAACTTAATAATTATTTTATAAAATTATAAATTTTTATTGAAATATTGTTTAAAATTAATTTTTAATCAATGTAAAATTTATATAATTTTATACATTGCACTAATGTACATTATATTTTTTAAATTTTTTTAATCAATATAAAATATTTTACGATTTCATACGTGGGAAGATTTTATACAATTTCATACGTTGGCTGACTCAACATTAGAGAGAGAGAGACAGAGAGAGAGAGAGAGAGAGAGAGGCACCCATAAAGATGCAAGTAAGAATCTCGAGGGGTTTCGATTACCGTGTGCCGCCGGGATTTGTCTTCTTGAATTGAAATCGTTGATAAAGTCAAATGATCTCTTTTATTTGTTAAAGAGTTGTATATTTGGAGCTCATTAATTTAAGCTATCCTGTTGCCATAGTTCATACGGGGAAGTGCTCCTTTTTCATAATAATAATAATAAGAGAATTGCAGTGTTGCCTGTAGTTTATTTTATTTTATTTTTTAAATATCGGGGCAGTCCAAGAAATTCGTTCAAAGTTGCATTAGACTCAAGAATATTAACCTCCATCGATTCAATTACTTTAACTGATCATGTTTAATAAACAATTAACTTACTAATCCTACTCTAAAGTTGCGTTTTGGTGAATTAATTTTTAATACAAAAATATTAAAAATTATTATTATTATAGTAATTTAATATTTGACAAATTATC
>JAVXUM010000030.1:16739061-16757304 GCA_035590655.1 Pouteria glomerata
ATAAAATAAATTTAATTAATAAATATCGTAGACACAAACTATTAGCTAGTATATATATATATATATGGAGCTAGCCTAACTATTTCTCATTGGCGGGTGTCTTCCAAACTTAGCCGAAAGCTTGGTCTGACGTCGACTCAAGGGTTAGCCGTTGTCAGCATGAAATTCAAATGCTTCAACCCTCGGAGAAGTTCTGACGTCATCGAAACCAAGACCAAACAAAAAAGGCTACCATGGTGGACTACCTACGTGGATTTCATTTAAGATTAAATTGGCACGTGTTGCTTTTTGAAAGGATAATGTAATTTAAGCCCAGGTGGAGTTTTTCAGCGCAGGCTTTCCTGGTATTTGTTAGATTTTTGTTAATAAATAAAAATCAGTTAATTATCAATGGTCAGATAAGATAACTACAGCATGCATCAACGACAAAGTTCAAAAGAGTTTGGATGAATTGTATAAATTTTAGGTGTAATACAGTGCAAGTGCATGCATGTACTAAAAAACCATTGTTATCGACATTGACATTTGTCAGTGTTCCGTTAATTAATCCACCAGCTAATCATAGTAAATTGCTGGCGCAGCGAGAATTCTCCAGGATAAGCTCTGCTGAATTCTGACCCGGAATTGGTCGGTCTTGTACTTTCATGCATTTTTTGAGCGCCAAATTTTGAGAGAAAAATAACAAAAAATAAATAAATTTTTTTATTAAATGTTTAATATATTTCTTAAAAATTGTAAAAAAAATTAATAAAAATTGGTAAAAGTTGAAAAGCAAGAGATTTTTAATGTAGAGAAAGTTAGAAAAAAAATTAAAGATTTTTAGAGAAGATTAGAAATTTTTTTTAACCAAATTTGACACTCTAAATATACACTTGATTATTCTTTAAAAAAAAATGTAATTTCAGAGTTTCTTTCTTTTTTTCTCTCTTTTTTTTTTTTTTTTTTTTTATAATATAGGCCGATATGCCAATAGTTACGAAAATTAGGAATATTATTCACATATATACTTGTTAATTTTGTACTATAAAATATACCAATTTTATTATTATTACGATCCTTGCATTGACATTGGTGCATTTTACCGAAACGTTTTAAATTTGTTGTTATAAAAATATATATTCATGAAAAAATTCATATCTATTTAAAAACTTTAACGTTTACTTAAATAAATATAAAATACAATTTAAATATCAAGCATAAATTATAACAAAACATGATTCATATTTTCGTAATGTAAAAGATGCGCTTATTGATTAAGATAAAACACATATCTTACATTTTATAGAAGGTCACAAATAAAACAAAATAAAATAAATAAAGATATATAAGATTTCTTAAGTGGAGTCAAGTACGAAAAATGAAAAGAATTTACATTTATTATTCTTAGTATCATAAATTTAGAAAAAAATAAAAAACAATTTAATACAAAGACTGAAATTTAATTATTAAGAAATCTCAATACGAGACACAAAATAATATGTGATTATAAAACACAATATTTTGTGTCATTTTTTTTATTTAATTCCTGTGATAGGAATAGATGGATATGATACAATGTTCATAACTATATTTGTACACCAAACACATAGTTGTAATTTTTTTTTATTTTTTTATTCTTTTAGTAGATTTGAATTGAAGGGTTGGAATAGGAGACTTAATTTGTTTGTGTTTGGATTGACTTTTTCAAGAAGTGAAGAATAATGAATTATCACACTTTTATTTTAGAATACATTTGATCTCTTAAGTAGGGTGGATATTACCAAGTCCTCTATCCAAATTACAAGATCAACATTTACACTAACACAAATTGTAAGGTTAGGTTTATATTATCTCCGTAGATAGGATAAACAAAAATTCCCACCAAAGCTTAAATATATATAAACTTACAACTTTTAAAACTAATCAAACAAAACATTAGTTTAATACTGTTCTAACTTTAAGTTTGTTAATACAAATTTTAAATATGAAATTAAAATAAAGAATAAACAACTCAGGTTCTCCTCTAAGCACTTGCAACTCCTTCTAAACTCAACATAAAATGTGTAAATTTTGGTATAAATGTCTCACGTTCAGTGAATGTATTATACTTAAAATAAAAGATAACAGATATACATCAAAAATATTTTACAACAATTATATCAACAACTATCTCACATTCAAATAATAATTAATTTAAATGAATCATAACTGACAGTGATAAAAATATCTTAGCACGCAATTTATTATCACTTTTTATTTTTCAATCGTCATCATCATTACTAGATCCCAACTGACCGTCACATGACATATTTGTATGATAAATGATTTAAATAACAATGCAACACACGTTTAGTCTCATATAACTTATGAGTTCATCGTTCAACTGTGGGTAGTGGCATTAATTTAGCAAGTTTCATTAGCTCTATCTAGCTATATTATTTTCTCTGACCTCATATTTTTATTTTTTTTGGCCCCATTCGGCCTCATTTTTTTTTTCTCTGGTCCCACCTAGCCTGGTCTCATTTGACCATAATATAAGTGTAATGCACACAACTTATTCTATTGCGCAACAATATTTTTTTATAACAATATTTTTTTCATCTATAAAAAAATATTGTTTCTCAAATTTATCATTCTGCAAATAATCACTATTCTCCACTAACACAATAATTTATAAATAACAAGCAGTCTTTATCAACACAAATATTCAACAATAAATAAATAAAATTTAAACATCTATATTCAATACCTTTCATTTTTAATTTTAATTCACTCACCTGGACAGTAAATATTTTGGAAAAATCAATTTATTGTGGTGGTGATTGTTGATTATCTTTAGGTCCTAATTTTTATCTTAAATAAATTATACAAATTAAAAATTAGACAGTTAAAATATAACCTAAAATCAATTAATTTAAAATACGACCATCACACATTCAACATATTTTATTTATTTAATCTATTTTAAAACTAAAAGTAAAATAAATTACCTTAACAAATCTTTGCAAAAACACTTAATTTTTTCCCTCTCTTACAGTCTATTTTTCTCATCATCTGTCTTTTTTTTTTTTTTTGGGTTCTTCCTTATTGTGTTCTTTTATTTATCAATTCCACAGGCACGTTATATGTGTGTGTATATATATATATATATAAGCATCTCAGCCAAGTCCTAGTCCCCCCACCTCACCCAATTTTATTTTATTTTTTCCTCGGTCGTAAGCTTGGCGCGTAACCCCTACTAAACCTACACTATCATACACACACACACACACACACATATATATATATAATCATGTGGCTATAGTTTAACATATATCCATAGCCGTTAATTTAATATATCTATTAACTTAATTAAATTAATATGTTAATAATTTAATTAATCTACTAACTAATTAAAACTAAATAAATTTTATAATAATAGGTAATTAAAATTTTTAAGTATAAAATTAAATTAATTATGCATTCAAAATAAAAATTCACCATGCCACATGAATGAAGGGACGGTGAGTGAATTTTTTTTTTTTTAAGTACTTTTCTCCTTCTTTAAAATTGGGCAGAAAGCGAGAAGTGAAGTAATTTTCAAAATTATTTTTAATTAAATTTACACATATTTATATTAAATGAAGAATAAAAAGTTAACAATTTTAATCCATGGCCTATTTCCCTTCGTTATTGCTGATTATCCAAATAAAAGAAAGGAAAAGTTACCCTCACTTTTTTTCATTTAATTATTTTTTAATCAAAAAGTAGTAAGTCACCTCCTCACCTTCTCTTCTCTTCTCTTCTTCTTCTTTTTCTTATTTTTTTTTTTTTTTTTTTTTTCCGTGCATAGTAATTTTTTCATTCACTTTACCTCTCCTTCTCTTCATGATTCCAAATGGATCGTGGATTGGGCACACATATAAACCAAGTCTAAAAGCAATGGTGACACTACTTCCTCAAAATATGGAGCTACTATTATAAAGAATTCAAATAATTACATTTTGTGGTAATTTAAAATTCATTATAATCCATTATGTTAAATTAATTAAATTTATGGTTAAATTCCTAGCTATTAAACTAATTAATAAAGTTATATTTAAACAATTCTTTTTCAATAATTAGTATCAAATCCTTTAGTTTTAAATCCAAAGATGTAAATGTGATAGTGAAACTTAAAAAAATGATAAAACCAATCACTTCGTAAAACTTTTAAATTCCTTCCATTAATACCCATTAGCCACAAATAACTACCCACACTTAAAGGAGGTTTACAGATTTTTTTTTTTTTTAAATTAAGCTATTTAAGTAAATTTTATATTCATATTTTTCATTTTCCTTTTATGCTCCTTACCTCTACTTTTTTTTTTTTTTTTAATCTCTTTAATTACAAACTAATCATGCTGAATTAAAAAAAAAAAAAAAAAAAATCAATAAGATACATTTTGGTTACAGTTATATCACTTGATCACATTATTTTTGTGCAAGATTCTATACAAAACTTATATAAGAATATCAATTACCCTCTGCTAACATATTCTTGAGAAGGCATGGACTTGATATTAATGTTCAAATTAGGTTAGAGATACCAAATGAATGAATCTATTTTTAATCCTATACACACAAAGAATGTTAAGAATGTAAAGCTAGCTTTTAGTTTATTAGCGGCCCCATCTCAACCACACTCTTTCAACACTGCACCAGGTATAAGAAACAATGCCCTCAAAGCCCTTTCTGATGTAAACATATTGGCCTTTCTTTCTTCCATCTTCCTCTCAAATGGAACAAGAACACAACCTTGCCCGCATTCCTTTCTCGGCAGATGGGTACAACATGGGAATACTCACACTAGCCTGCATGATAATGTCATGGATATTAATTCACAGATGGAATCAGAGGAATACAAAAGGGCCCAAAACATGGCCAATAGTCGGCGCAGCCATTGAACAACTCAGGAACTATAGTCGAATGCACGACTGGCTTGTCAGTTACCTGTCCGAGTCGAGAACTGTTGTTGTTCCAATGCCATTCACAACCTATACATACATTGCTGATCCTGCAAATGTAGAGCACATCCTCAAAAACAACTTTGCAAATTACCCAAAGGTGAAAAGTTTCTCCATATCTATTTATAGAACATCACAAAAAAGTGTGGACTCATTTTGTTGTTGTTGTTGTTGTTTTATTTTATTTTATTTTATTTTATTTTTTTGGGAACTATTTGAAGGGTGAAGTGTATCATTCGTATATGGAGGTGTTGCTCGGAGATGGGATTTTCAATGTAGATGGGGAGCTCTGGAGGAAACAAAGGAAGACTGCAAGTTTTGAATTTGCATCCAAGAATTTGAGGGATTTCAGCACTGTTGTCTTCAGAGAGTATACCCTTAAGCTCTCCGCTATTCTTAATCAAGCCCCTATCCACAAACAAGAAGTTGACATGCAGGTAATTAACAGCAAAAATTTCAGCATGATAGAGCGAATTCCCCTCTTTTTGTTTTTTGATATCGTTTGGAATGAATTTTCTATTTCAACTGCATTTGACATTAACTAAAAGGTGCCTAAGTTTTCTGTTTTCTAGGAATTGTTCATGAGGATGACACTGGACTCCATATGTAAGGTGGGATTTGGTGTAGAAATAGGAACATTGGCTTCCCATCTACCAGATAATTCCTTTGCTCGAGCATTTGATACAGCAAATATTATTGTGACTCTTCGGTTTATTAACCCCCTATGGAAAGTAAAAAAATTTCTTAATGTGGGATCAGAAGCGGTGCTTGACCAAAGCATTAAAATTATCGATGATTTCACATATTCTGTTATTCGAAGAAGGAAGGCAGAGATAGAAGCAACTGGAGAGGCATGTAAAAATGAGAAGGTAATGTGTCTGAAGCTTCTCACTAGAGTCAATTCCTAAATCTTGCCATGAAGCCAAAAAAAATTAAAAAATAAAAATTTATCAAAATAACTTGTCTATGAATGAAATGATCAGATGAAGCATGACATATTATCAAGATTTATTGAGCTTGGCAAAGACCCAGAAAACAACATAACTGACAAAAGTCTCAGAGATGTTGTCCTGAACTTTGTCATTGCTGGCCGAGACACGACAGCCACAACTCTATCTTGGGCTATATACATGATAATGATGCATGGCCATGTAGCAGATAAGCTATACTCAGAGCTCAAGACCTTTGAAGAAAAAGGAGCAGAAGAAGAGAATGTCACATTGCTTCAGCATGACATGGATGATCCTGAATCATTCAATCGAAGAGTAGAACAATTTTCTGGACTCCTGACATATGATTCACTGGGAAGACTAAGTTATCTGCACGCAGTGATTACAGAGACACTCCGATTGTACCCTGCTGTCCCTCAGGTACGTGACATATCTGTTCCCCTGATCAAAAGCCAGTAACACCTGCTTTCCAATGAATACGTGTTTGGCATTGATGTTCAATCGAGTTGAACTTGTAATCACTTTTCTAGCAATCACTAAAGGTAGCACAATAAATTACAATGAACACAAGATCCAAAGAGTACAAAGTGAACAGAACTTGCATGGTTGTAGGACCCCAAGGGCATATTGGAGGATGATGTTTTACCTGATGGAACGAAAGTAAAGGCAGGTGGGATGGTGACTTACGTTCCCTATTCAATGGGCAGGATGGATTACAACTGGGGTCCTGATGCAGCTTCATTTAAGCCTGAGAGATGGCTCAAAGAGGGTTACTTCCAGAATGCATCTCCATTCAAATTCACTGCATTCCAGGTATCCTTGAAAGATCAAGCAGGCAAAATTTCATCGAAGTCAAATTCATGCTAGCTACTCTATATCTCCATATGTATTCATGACTAAAGAAATAAACAGTGCTTTTTAACTTCAAACCTATATTGAATATTGGCCATGAAAAGACTGAAAAACTTTTATTAGGAAGTTTTGATGTTCAGAAACCATGGTGATCACTTCATTCGAAGCCAACTTTGCCTAACTTTGTTGTTTTCTTTTAATATGTAGGCGGGTCCAAGAATATGCCTTGGGAAGGACTCAGCATATCTCCAAATGAAGATGGCTCTGGCTATTTTGTGTCGGTTCTTCAAATTCAGCTTGGTGCCTGGGCATCAGGTGAAGTACAGGATGATGACAATTCTATCAATGGAACACGGATTGAAGGTTACTATTGGAAGGCGTTTATAAGACCTCTCAAGACACCATATTGCTGTTGATGTTCATAGATGGTGAAAAGTATCAATATATATATGCATGGTACAATAATTGGACGTTGATCCTAATTACAATCAAATCCTAACTCATCAAGGAACAGCTTAGTTCAACTGAATGGATTAAATCATACTAATGACTGCAAGCTCCTTTAAACTGGTAACAACTTTCAAACTCCTTTAAACTTCAACGAACTATAGTTGTAGAAGAACTTACAACAGAAAAGTTTAAATGAATAGCTATAAAGTAAGGGGCAAAGGCATTTCTGAAGGCCTAATTCAGTTTACAGTCCGAATCCCTATGAACTCATGTTTCATGTATTATTGATACGTTACACAACTATTTACTGACTAAAAAGAAAAAGGAAATAGAAACAAACCAAAAGGGAGGGGGGGAAAGAACAGAGATCCCAGCATGTAAAAACGTGATAGGTAGCTCAAGTCAGTGATACGGAACTTGAATTTATCTAGAATAATCAAGTGTTGAACTGCACAAGGACTAGAAAACCTACCATGCTTTTTCTACTCAAGTCCGTTCTATAAAATCTTCAAGGGCAAAAGGGAAAAACTCTCTGATCATTGCAGATGGAGCCAGATGACACTCTGATTCACAGTGATAGTGGATGGAAAAGTAAAAGCACGTTTTCAAGTAGTTCTTCTTCACGGAGCTTACTGAGTTGGCTACTATTAAAAAGGTGACAGATGACATCACCCTGAATGTTCATCCAACAGTTTGCAGTTTGGCATCCCTTGTCCAATGAAAATTTCCCCACTGAACCCGGAACAGGAGATTGGAGGAGGTGTCAAAAGAGTATTTATACTGCAAAGCCTAAAATATTTGTGTTAGTGGCAGGTCTGATGAGAAATGGTTTTTCTAAAATCCAACAAATTTCCATGGAACTTTAAGCTCTTACATCAGAATTGTGAGGTTATTCATGAAGTTCTGTAAAAATACAATCTTTTGTCCTCATTGCTTGAGTAATAGGACACAAACACCATCACAAACTTAAGAAGTTAGTTTCTGCTTCTTATCTTGCCATTTTCTTGTACGGCAACTCCGAACCCTGGGTATGGTTCGTAACCAAAAAGGTTTTGAAGAGCTAGCATCACCCAACAGCAGCAATAAACTAGTCTTGTAATTGTCAAACCTGGAAAAGTCTAAAGAATAACAAAAATTGCACAGTATCTACCTCTAGCAGAACAAAGAAAGGAGCCATCAGAAAGGCTTCAGATAGGTTGTCCAGAAGAGCTGGTGCACATTTCTGCTCAACATTTTCTAATTAGAGGTGTATTGAGTAAAATCTTATGTGATTATCTAGTTGCAAGTGGCAGAACTGGTTATCTCAAATACCCCATGGCCGATGGATTGTGCTGTCCAACTCGCCAGCTGAGCAGCCAGAAAAACCTGGAACAATTGTAACCAAATTATAGAAGATAAGCTTCATGTGTCCTAACATGCCTTGTCTAGTAGAAAAACCAAACACATAACTAAAGAAGCAAATAAGTTTAACCAATAGCCCAGTTGAAAATTGAACGCAAACTGTACGTGGTAGGTACCATGCAATCCATGGTTAGATCTTTAATGAAATTATATAAACCAACACCAAAAACATCTCAAGATTGGCCTTTTTTTTTTTCCTTCCTTTTTTTTTGGTAAGAGAAATGCATGAAGGGGCAACCGGCATAGCATCCTACTGGGCGTACTGATCCACCGTGGAATGTTGAGTTTGAACCAGAACTATTGATTCGAGAAGGCCAAGCCCTTCGCCATGGCCCCATTGAAGTGTAAGCAAAAATTAAGCTCCTTCTCAACAGCATCTAGTTCATGCAACTACTACTTGCAACCATTACTGGTTCATGCAACTACTACTGCAAACGATTTTGAACACACAACAATTGTGAGAAGAGCATTTTTCTTTCCCTAGTCAATATCATGTTAAAGAATCTCTTTCTCCATACTTCAGTATTTGATGTTAGAAGAGTTGGTTCACCAATTCACCAAACCCAACCAATGCTTAATTCAGTAGCAGCGGCTTCTAGCAGCAGCAGACATGCAATTTTTAACCGAAAACAAAATCCAAATCAAGTTCATGAGAAACAAATGAAAAGAGCACCAAAAAGTTCTCACTTTCCTAGTCAGTGATAAGCCCCAGATGAGTCCAAAGGTAGCTACTGACAATCCAACAAATGAGACAGAGGAGGGCAGAATAAAGAACCAGCTTTCACTTCCAAACGGACGTAGAACGCCGCATAGATCAAAGTTAGCAAGGACCCAATATTCAAGACCAGAACAAGATTGTTCCCGAACAAGGAATCTGTGCGGGGAAAGAGGATGTGAAGCATAAAATGAGAGGAGCCGTGCAGAAGATTGGCCAAACAAACGTGTACGGCTACATTGGCAAGTAAAAGGCAAAATGCTTCTCTAGATCAAATTACCCAATTTTCCACATCCTAAAATTTTCCGCAATACCGAATACTTTGCCAGAGAAACTGATTTTCTTATAGATTTTCTCGAGAAAATTTGTGGGTTTTCTGCAGAAGATTGTACGTACATATATACAAATATACTTGCAGATAAGATGGAATGCAGCAGCAAGATTATCGGAATTTAGATATTGGAATATGAAAGGGCAAGAGTTTTGAAAGCAGGGGACACGGAACAGAGCTTTGGAGGCCAAACAAAGGTAGTTGTGATTCTGGGAATGAGAATACTTATTGGGTCATTTTCTTGAAGTCGTGCCCTGTTTTTACCTTCGTCCCAACCACCACTCCCAAGCAGATTGTTTGTTGAATGACATTGTTGATTGTTGTATGAATATAGGGCTGGAAAAAATAACTCATTGTACGAGACGTTTGAATTTTGAGGTCTTGGATTGTCAGACTTACACAATTTTATCCTTGCCTCCGGTTTTTAAGATTTTAACCCATTGCTTTTGGTTAGAATTGAACAAACTTATGCCTCGACTACAAATGATAACTAAAGGGATGGTTCATTGGTTGATTACACTCTGAATACTGGAATCAGACTGCTATTAATGTGGGTATCTCCATTTTCAAAGTAACATCTGCTACTCAAATTAAAGTTATGAAACAATTAGTCGACAAAATAAAATTAAAACTAGCACAATTCGTAAAATTAGAAGCATTTGTACAATGTGCTTCTAATCTCGATAAAGTTACTCAAAATCAATTGATAAGAGGTCAACGATTATATGAATTGCTCAAACAATCCCAATCAGCTCCTCTTTTGGTGGAAGAATAAATGATAACTATTTATAGTAAAACAAATGGTTATCACCTTTAGGCTTTTTTCAAAATCCTACTCTAATTGGCCTTTTATTTATTTATTTTTTTAATTTATAACTATAAAGACCATAACTTCCTTATCTAATTTTAATGCCATCCTTTTAAAAAGTTTAATTTAAAAGTTTGACAAAAAGAATATATGCACCATGTGAATTAATATGTACATGTCTCATTCACACTCTTGAATGATACATCTACGCTTTCTATGAAAATTTAAAATAAAATGTTATAGTATGGTGATATTATAATTTTACTAAAAGTAAAAATTGTTAATCGTTACATCAATTGAATGATAAGAGACAAAACTAAAATTTTGATAAAGTATATAAATATTAAATGTAATTAATCAAGTATGAAAGTTTGTGAATATGTTATACATAACTATGTTTACTCCAAATCACATATTCCATCACAATTTGATTATTTTGTATGCACCTTCAAAATAAAACATTTCATTTATAATATGAGTGAACCTTGAAATTCGTACCCATAAATGATCAAGGTAAAAGTTCTTATTTTAGTGCATGCAAAAGATATATTAGCGTTTCGCAAAGAGCTTAATGACATTGATATCTTAAACAAGGGAGGAAGGTGTATAGTATAGATCATCGAGCAATGCCTTCTCCTGATCTTAAGAACTTCATTAGATACCTTCTATTTTATTTCAAAACTTTTATATATAAGACCTCCTCACCGTCAAAGTATTGACCTTCTCTTAATTTGATCTCCCTTATTAGAGATTTTTTATTGTATCTCATTTTAACTTATATTTATATTATGCTTTCTTTGTTTGAAATTGACTATAATTTTGTATTTTGAATGTTCAAATGCCAAGTTATTTAAGTGAACATTCCATATAATTATGTTGTAAGTTTTGCAAAAACACTGTTAACTCTAACCTTAAAAATTAACTCAAGTGGTAAAATTTTGAATTTGCTCTCCAAAAATCACTAGTTTAAGTCTTCTCAAGACCATTAGAGTGTTTATTCGGTTGTCAATTTTAGAATCCCAGAGATTAGTCGAAATATGTATAAACTAGCTTGAACACTCTAAGTTATCCGAAGAAAAAAAAAATACATGGTTGACCCTCAAATTTCAACCAACATTGTTCTTCCAAAATGGTTCCAATGAAGAAACACTTTACTCTATGCCTCAATATTTTTTTTCCTTTTTTTTTTTCCAACTATGTGAAGAATGATCCACAAGGGTTAGTGTAATTTGTATAGTTTCTACATTAAGTAATGTCATACAATCAACCAAAAAAAAAATTCAAAAATTAATCAAAATAGGGCAAAACACTAATTATGATTCTACTACTTAAAAACAATAAACCAAAAAACTCTGTTTTAATTACAACTCTATTAGTATCCGATTTTATTTATTATTTGATATATTTTTTTTAGTCTAACAACAGTTCCCTTGTACATTTTTTACCGGGAAAAAAATGTTGCAGATGCTGAAAAGGGTGTCCCGGGTGGGAAATAGTAAATTTGACTTTTGAGAGCAGACTAGATTTGGTTATAAATTGATACATGAATATCATAGAAGAAACTCCAAGGTCACTTCCTTGCAAATATCATAGATATAGTTAAAAGTAAAATTCTGAGTTGACAATTCAAAATCCTATCACTTAATACACAAACTATAGCCTTGACCAAGCTTTATAAAAAAAAATACATAAATTATATGCAACATATATATGCAAACTTTATAGTCCGACCTAAATAAACAGACAGTGGCGCAAGGATATATACATATACATATATGTATATAAGAAACTAGTGCACGAGACACTCGTATTAAAATGTCAGCGCCGAGATAATGCCATGGCTGACAACATGATTAGCAGAATAAGCAAAACAATTGCACCAAAAGAGCCGATGAGAGATCCAGAAATGCGCTGGCAGAAGTTGTGGAATTGTTGACAGAATGCCGACCAATTAGCCGAAGCGTTCCCTTTGTGTGCTAAATACACAATGGCGGTTGCTGCTGAAGCTCCAGCAGTTAGAAGAGCCAGCATTACCTTCACAAGAATAAAAATATATGTCTTAACAATGTTAATGTTAGGATATATATATATATATATAATAAAGAAGGTTGATCCTCTTTGAAATCCGTTAATTAATTGACTCAAAATATATAAACTTTCAGATAAATTACATTTAATATCCACATATTTTACTCCAATCACACTTTGAACTCCTATCATTTAAAACGTCCAATTTTGTTTCTCATACTCATAAATCGTTTTACTTTAACTTCTTTTGTAATTTTTATTGATAGAAAACACAACATATCTATTATGTGTGATAGGCATATGACATTTTTTGTCAATTTTTCCTTTTAACAATAACTGACAGAGGGAACAAGGTGTTAGGTTCTCAAAAAATACTAAAATAACTTTAATTTTTATTATTTTTTTCTAACCAAATTTTGTCATGCGTTACTTTTGTACCAATTTTTAAAATTTTTTTTTTTTACAAACCAAACACCACTTAAATGAGATGATTTAAAAGTGTAAGAGATAAAGTAAAACAATTTAAAATGTAAGAATCAAAATAAAATTAGTAGTACAATAAAAAAGTGCTGCTTGTAATTTAGCCTATAATTTATTTTATAGCAACAAGACAAAAGATTTACTCTCCAACTTTGTTTGAATAGTTTGGTCTTTGAAAAAGAGGTGAAAAGTAACGAAATCCAAAAGTCATATTTAATCAGTTAATGGATGAAATTTTTTTGCGTTAATATTGTAGAAGTTCCTCCGTTTTCTTTTTTTTTTTTTTTTTTTTCTCCAATTTGAAAGAAAATTTTAAAAATTCTAACACGATGAAAACTCAAAATTAAATCAGTAAAGCTTGTGACAAGTTTTTGTCGTATCAGTTACATTTTGTCCACTTGTTGTGATCCCAAAATGGATCTCTACAAGATTAGAAATCATCAAAAGCACAGGAAATTAAATATTGCTCATGTAAAGATGTTAAAAGTAATGATTTACCGTATCAAAGAATATCAAGATGAATCTAGTGACTCTCGCTCTACTCCTGACAATGTGGAAGATGGATAGTCCGAGAGAAAGAACAAGATAAGAGCATACTATAGAATTTACGATCACAAATAACCTGTTCGATGGAAAAACATGAAGTGTTGTCAAAATCTCTGAAAAACAAATTAATCATGTTATATTCCGAGGCATATGCAAAATGAAATTAAACATATGTATCCTACATATCACTAGTATAGGATGCTGGTGTGGTATGTTTATATATTTTGGGTTCTCCTCCTTTAATTGTTATTTTTTTAGGAAGAGTTCTTTTAAGGTACGTAACAGATGTTGGTTGGACCCTCTAACCTCTAGCTTTTGGGAAAAGAGTTCTCCCAAGTAATGTAACAAATCATCCCAACTAACTTTTGTCACAGGAAAGAAGACATACGTGAAGGTTGGGAGATCATCGTATTTAGCCTCGACTTGTGTGATCTGATTGAAAAATTGATTGAAAAATGGCAGAGTCTCATCAGTAGTTCCCATAGCCAAAGCACTTCCTAATGTCCCGGCAAGCGCAACAACTCGCAGGAGGAGGTCCAGTATAGAGATCCCTCTGCTTCCTCTTTTCCTTGGGGTTGGAGCTGTCCAAGAAGCTTCTTCACCAGTTGATTTGGATGGTCCGACGTCCTTCATCTTCTCAATTAGCTTCTTATTTTTCTTTCTTCTCTTTGACTTTCAAGTCCTAAGAATGATCTGCATTTATATTACCCATAGTAGACCAAACCAAGTTTGTTCTTTCTTAGGTAATTTCACCAATAAAGCACTATAAAAGTTTTTTTAAGTGACATGATTTCATGCTTCTGTAATCAGCCCAGCTTTTTTAGCGTAAAAGGTCACGCCATCGTACTTACTAAAGAGCAAGAATATGAATTTGAGTATAAAGGATCTTACCTGCTCCTACTTGCTCTATCTTGCGTCATGAGTTGCGTGCATGTATTCAATACTGTATGAGTTATTTCGGGTGTGTTTGGAATGATAAAAATAAAATAAAATGAGATAAATTGTGGGTTCGTAATTTGTACAATAAGATAAAAAGTGAATAACTTTTAAAAATTTTTAAAAATGTTTAGAGATTTTTTTTTTTTAACGTACCAAATGGTGTTGGGTAGCCTAATTAATCATTCGCATTTTGCTGCATTGGGGGATCAGATCGAGCATCTTTATCCAATCTTTGGAGCTCCAGTTTAAGAATGATTTACATCTAAAAGTCGAGCTCGTATGGAATAATGGAAAGTTACTGCAAAACCATGAGGTGGGGGAACCGCACAAAAAATTAAAGAAAAGATTAGGTAAAAAGAGAGGCCGCTTAACTATATGGCGTGGGATAGGAAGGACACACGCAAGGAGTAGGAATTTAATATAGGGACAATTGTTCAGGTTACGGACAAGATGATTTATATATGATTCATTCTGCTGGGCAGACCAAGTGGCAAAGAAATCAAAAGTGAAGAATTATTCATTAGTACATACCCTGCAATTAAGGACTCACCCATAAAAACTAGTTGTTTGAGGGAGGGAATCCAAAAGCACATAAACCGCTATGTCATTAATGGATGTAGGACACATACACCCCATACAACATTCCATCACGCTCTGCAATAAGTTCTCCTTAGATATGTAACAAATTGTATCAGAGCATTTGTTATATTTATGATAGTTTACATATATGTCTTGGTTTCTCTCTCTCTCTCTAACAGCTATCTTCTAAGGTGAGTTCTCTCGAAGTATGTGAGATATGGTAAAAGAGCCTACACAATGCCTCTCATCAGTTGTAGTGTAAGAGATAACATTGGCATTTTAGTATTTGTCCGAGATTAGTAAAGACTACTGCAAAATCTGTCTGTATAGACAAAAAACTACGGAGAGTGGTGGAACGTACAGTTCATAAGTATATGCAATATGAGATGCATGTATTCCTTAATTATCGATAACGTTGGTTTATACACCTTAGGCCCCTTCTTCTAAGGGCTAAATTTTAAGGAGGAGTTCTTCCAAACATGTAACATTCACTCGATTGGATTAGTTTTCTCTAACCAAACGTACAACAAGCATACCTAAATTAGCATTAGCATATATATTTGCATCAGAAATACATCTGACACACAAGGAGATTATATTTTACCGCTTGAGTTAAAAACTTTTAGGATCTCCAGTTATATATCACTAATCCTCGGCGAAATATATAAATACTAGAGAATAAATATAGTTTCTCTCCAACCAACGAAAGAAACAAGGGAAGATTATATTCCTCCTGCAAAGAATAAACTTGCACTACCCCTGCATTTTGTGCATTAGTTGCGCAATTAGGTACGGTATTGACCCGCTTGAGGAGTTATAATAGTTTTTTCTTTTTAATTATTTTATTGAAATTCCAAGTGGAAAATGTTCAAAATAAATTATTCAAAATATGACCATTTTAAATGCAACAACTTAAACATATGCTATTGGAACTAGAATTACATATACCACGGCTGCTGGCACAAGACTTGCACTCCAATGGTTAGTTTTTAGCTTCGCCTCCATTCTGCCCCTGCCATTAAAGTCGCGGCCGCCACTGCCACTTTCACTGTCTCTACTCCATTACTGTTCCTAGCCTCATTCCTGCAGTAACTTCATTCAAAATATGCACATTAAAAAAAAAAAAAAAAAAAAAAGAAAGAAAGAAAGAAAAGAAAACAAAATGAAGGATGAAATGCTACTTAATTTGAACAACTTATAAAATTGAGGGATTTACTCTTGTGGGTTTGCACTTTGCAGCATCAGCAACCAATATATATATATATAATCTGTAGTTATATTTTAAATTAATATTATAATCATCATCATAGATCTAACATGTGAAAATGAGATAGAAATGTAGCCAAGGACAACTCGCCGGCTCTCCCTATTAATTGCAAATGCGGGTGATTTCTCAATGAAGAATCCAAATCTCAGAGAGATTGCCGGCAAGTCATCCTTGGCTGCACTACATATACTTCATCTCCACATGCAAGACCTTTGGATGAATCCAATCCTAAACTCCATCATCATCTTTAGTTCTTCGAAAAAGAAATATAAAAGAGAGGGTAGGTAGTATGTGTCGAAACAGAGGGGGATAAAAGAGGGAAGAGACTTGTGGTTTTGAGGGCTCCATGGGGATTGCATATGACAGCTCCTCCTCACAGCCCATATCATATCACATCATATCATATCATCTACTTACTAAACAATTATAAATATATATATATATATAAGTATATCATGAAGTGTTGAAGTGTAATTTCAAACTCTTACTCATCTAGTCCTTGTGGGTGTGGGGTCACCATATCCTGAGCCAGCTTTTTTTGCTGCTTCAAAAATAGCATCTTTATCACTTGCCGAATTCAATTTTTGGATAAGGCTAAGTTTTTTAAACGTTTCAAACATTCTTCCATCCCAACTAAGTACTCTTTTGCCCTGGCGTATCAATATAAACCTATGGATAGAATAATAATAATTAGACATCCCCATGCTAGGCAGCCACGTTACACTCATAATCAGCTTTTGATTTGGAAGGAAACTTTATTTGAATTTTGGTTCAGCAGATATAAGAAAAAGAAAATTTTCAAATTTGCTGCTTGCTAACTGTACCAAACAGTTCTCCTGCTCCCTCAAAGATTTAGGGCTCTTTTGGATCTATAATTTTTAGTAATTTTTGGTAATTTTTTGTCAAAAATCATTAGCTATAATTTTTGGTATGTTAGTGAAGCAAGTAACAATTTTTAACAAGTTTTTTTATAATTTTTTGGTGTTTGCTAAAATTTTTGACTATTTTTGACAATTTTAGCAATTTTAAGTTGAAAAGCTACCGTAATTAAGCCTCCAAAAAATGACAAAAATTAATGATTTACTAAATACTAATAAAAAGTTGACAATTTTTTACTAAAAATATTGCCTCCAAACATCTCCTTATTGTGAATTTTCCTTTTCCATATGATGTGATAGATATAAATTTAATATATATCTTCATTGACATTATATATAATTGAAAAATAATATATAACAAAAAAAATTATTTACTAGTGTAATTGTGATCTTATCACTTAAAAATAATTGATCAATAGAGATATACTTATTTTACAAAAATACTATTGCTACCCTCATTTTTGATTGAATTTTTTTGTTAAATTTTATGGAAGAAAAGCATCTTCTTATATAATCATGGAAAAAACAAACTTATCTTGATAATGAAAAGGAGGATATGAGAGAGAGAGAGAGAGAGAGAGAGAGAGATAGATGTATGCGAGGTGGTGATGTAATGGAGATGTGGGCATTGGGATCGCGTGAATATGGTTATAGGAGTGACATGGATTGCTATTATATTTGTACCAACTTTGTTTCCTTGGAAGGATGAAAGACAACCTTTCCTATGAACTTCTTGTGCTCTCCCATTCCTAAGCTCTCTTTTTGGGCCATGCTCAATTTCTTCCATCAAAATTCAACAAACATCTTCAAGTCACGTCCAAATTGTTGAAAAAAGAACATAAAAGACAAAAAATAATAGAATTAGAGAGAGAAAATATAAATATTACATTCTGTCATATATATTGAATTGTAAAAGTAAAGAAAATGTCTTTAAATAGACCTACAATGAGAAGTATGTATTGTAATAATTTACATACTAAAATAAACCTAACTACTTACTAAATACTAAAATATAGAATATTCTAATATAGGTAATATATATAAATAATATATCA
>JAVXUM010000030.1:16770738-16796465 GCA_035590655.1 Pouteria glomerata
TCCGAAACTCGGCTGATTTAAGTTTTCAACTCAGCTACCTGTTATTAAGTTGTTTATTTTTTAAATGGTTAAATTTATTTTTTTTTATATTTAAAATTTTTTTAAATTATAAAAAATAAAATTATTAAATGAACAAAAATTTAAAAAATTAATTATTAAAAAGTTAACTTTTTTTTTCTAAATACAAAAAAAAGTTAACTAATTTTCTTTCTAAACTAAAGTTTAAAAAAAATTAAAATAAAAATTTTTAGAATTTAAAATATAAAAAATTATTTTAAAATAATAGTTAAATAATTATATTTGAGCTAATACAAAATTATTAAAAATTATATAAAATGATACGTGACAAAATATTATTGAAGAATCTAGAAATTTTAGAGTTTTGTGAAACATTTTGGTATAAATGTCAGTAAATTTTTTTCAAAAATTTTGTCAAATTTTATTAGAACACACTATTATAATGCATTTTGACAAAATTTTTAAAAAAATTAAAATTTTTTAAAATTTAAAAAAATGTCATTTTAAAAATTTTTTTAAAATTTTTTCAAAAAAATTACTACTCCAAATGAGCCCATAATCCGAATTCTGTAATGGATTAATAAATAAAAATTTATGTAATATTTCATAAATTATGTAAATCGGTTAAATCTGAAACTTACGTTTTGTGTAAAAATTTTCAAGTCTTTCTCGACTTTGAAATCAAACTTTTAACAGGTTAAAAATTCTGACCAACTATCTTAGGTCAGTTGGATTCATTTTTCTGGACTCGAGACAAGGATAGGGGACCTTTCAGTTACGCAAGTATCCAAGCAAATTGGAGTTTTACCCAAAACAATTCATACATTTGTTTGGCTCCAACAAAAATTCTAAAAATTTTAAAAATTTTTGAATTTTATTTCATTATACGCATTACAAACTCATAATTTACCTCATTTTATTTCATTTTTATCAAACACTCTCGAAAATATCTGAGTATGCATAAAACTTGGAAGGCATTTTGTCCAGTCGAATTTTCATATCAAAAGATAAAATTACCCTTGCGAGACCTGATCCTTAAGCTTAATTTGATTCTAGGCTTTTTTTTTTTTATTCTTCCCTTTCTTTTCTTTTACGTTTAAAAAGCAAGAAAAGATAACATTTTTTTTTGTTAAGGGGTATTTAGTTGATAAAAATTTAACAAAAAAAAGTACTATAAAAATATAATAATTTGATATAAAAATTATATATGACAAAATTTAATTAAAAAATACAAAAAATTAATAAAAGTTAAAGAATTTTAATTAATTTTAACTAACCAAACACTTATTTAACATATTTATCTTACATAGTTTTAAAAAAAATTCAAAATATCAAAAAAAAAGGATAGTTTTAATTAATCTACATAAAATCAAAAGCTCAGTTGTTCAAAAGTTAAAAAATTCGCTCCTAAATGGGCCTCTAAATAATGTGATTATTAATGTATTCCCCATTCTTTTTTTATTTTATTAAGAGGGTGCTTGGAAGAAAAAAATTTAACAAAAAAATATAATAAAAGTACAGTTAATTTGATATAAAGATGATATGTGTTAAAGTTTAATTAGACGAAAGTACAAAAAGTAATTAAAATTTAATAAAATTTAATATAATTTGACTGTCCAAATAGAATATAGAGTGACCTTTAATGTGGCTTCCTTAATTTACTTTCATATATATATTTTTGCCATTTAATTGATTTTATTTCTTCCTTCGTCTTTTGAAAGTAAATATTTATCAATTTTAATGACGTTTTTGTGTCTTGACATTTCTTACATTGTACTATATAATTTTTATAATAAATCTAAATTATACGTCCTTTTAATTCTTTTTATTTGAAGTAGTGCCGTTGCACCAATGATACATATGTAAATAAATGATAAAGTTAAAATAAATATATAATATTGAAAATATTAAATTAAATACAATCAAAAGATAGAATAAATGTCATTCAAAATAAAAAAAAATTTATTTCATTATTATTGATATGAAAATGACTTTAATTATGATTTAAACATATATACACTAAATGTGTTTAAATTATTGATTTGTCAAAAGAAAATTGAAAATAGAAAAAAAAAAAAAAAAAGGAAGAGGATTTAAAATTACTATTCTTGTTTAGTTTATAATAAAAAATAATAGGAAAGTTCCATGAGATTTACAAAATAAAAACAAATAAATTAAAAAAATTAACTTATCGATTAACGCCTTTTATTTTCATATATTTTTAATCTATTCAAATAATAATTTGTGGAGTTCCAAAAAAAAACACAGCTAAATAGTTATAAATATAATAAATTAGCACCCTAACGTGTAATTATTAGCGTTGCTTCTTCTCTTGTACACTCAAGTACATGTTCTCTCTTTTGTTCTCTTGGAACACTTTGCGCCGTTTGATGTGTCAAAAAATTATAAAAAATTTTAAAAATCTTTAAAAATTATTCACTTTTTATTTCACTGCACAAATTACGATCCTACAATTTTTTTTATTTTATCTCACTTTTTATCACTCTAAACATCATTTAAAGACACTGCCGAACAAATGGGATGTGACCAATTATCCGTATAATAATCAAGTTAGTCATTTGTTCTTTAAGAAAATAATAGAAGAGTTTAAAAAAAAAACTATTAAAATTAATTTAGAACCAACAGATCAATAATAAAAAAGGGAGAAGAAGAGTTTCAAATCTTCCAACTAAACCTAAAACCAACTACTCGTGCAAGAACATGTGCTATTTGGTTTATTGATTGGCATGCAAAAGTAGGCTTACAATTAACTATATTCTTGGATAGGATCTTACAATCAATTATGATTAAGCCAAAATATGATAAATCATTAAATGAAACTATTAAGAACTTGAATCCCCATCTGTACATCTGACTTCATAACTATGTCTTGCAATTCCAATTCCTTCAACAAACTTAGAGTTTCACTGCAACTTTGGGTTTTAGCAATTGATGGATCCATTCAGTCATGTAAAATTCCATTTTTTTTTTTTTTTTTTTTTTTTGGCCATAATCATGTATCTTTTGTTATTGCAAATAATACACTCGTAGCCCATAAACCTTTCCTGTAAAAAATAACAACGTTAATGTTATATTTAAACATACCTGTACTTGACTTTTTCCATCTAAGCAAACCACCGTGACCATTGCTCCTTTTACCCATGGCAAGTGAATTTTTGTGCTCTACCATTGCTTGAGAAGAGAACATGAAGAGCTTACAATTTGGGCATATGTCTTCCTTCTCCTATTTCATACCAAGTCATTCCTATTGATCCAAATTTTGGACACTATAACTGCTAGTATATTAGCTTCCTCTCTAGTCCGAAACTAGAATAACTAATAACCTCAATCTATAAAACTACTTACAACCCTACCATTAACTCCGATTGATGATTTTTAATTAATTTTTACCAACAAAACAGGGCCAAGAAATATGTCATGAAACATTTTTAATACACTTTGAAAGACTAGCAAATCTCTCTTGAAAATGGGTCCATAGATAAAATTATAATTTTTTTGACTAAGGTTCGGATTAAACGAAAATATGCTAAATTGATATAAAACACGAAGAATATTTCTTACTCTTTTGGATGCCCAAAATATGAATATGAGACAAGAACAGGCTTAAGGTAAAATTCTCATTTTTTGGCCTCAAGTTAGAATCAAACTAAAATTTAATTAGTTATTAAGAAATATGTTGATGCGGATTTCTATGACTAATACCAAAATGTGAATCTGGGTGCAAAATAGGCTGGCAGCAAAATTGTAATTTATTAGCCAAAGTTTAGATTGGTGCAATATATGCTTAGTTAATAAAAAATTTATTGACAAATATTTTTTTGATTTTTAAGAATCTATAATATGAATATAGGTCGAAAATACATTCAGGGGGTAAAATAATCAATTTTTGAAAAAGAAATTATTGTGTGATAAAGAATTTTTCAACTCCTCTTACTCTAGCAATTTTTTTCCCTTTATTTAGTACCCTCAAAAGTTAACATTTAACCTTTGGGAAAAATTCTTTTTAAAGTTTAATAAAGTACAATATAATTAAAAGAATGTTAAAAATTATAGGGTAACATTCATTATTTTTTTAGTCCCAAACACATATAATCTTAAGATTACTAACGGCTTATTCAGTTGTTAACTTTCGGACTCTATAAATAATTTGAGGTAGTGCAAATTAACTTAAACATCATGGATTATAAAAAGGAAATTCATTCTTAATAATTTATTAAGATGTATAATTTCAATATTATTAGAATATAAAAATATTTTTAAATTATTTTTAAAAATTTTACATGTTTATGAAAGATAAAAACTAAAGAATATATCATATAAATATTTTAATAATATTCCTACTTTGTTCGACTAAAGTGGTAAAAATATATGTAAAGTAAAATGATGTCATTAGCTCCATTTGGAATACTAATGTGAAGACCTAAAAAAAAAAAAAAAAATTACACACGTTATTTATGTGAGACACTTGTGTGAGCATTTCCATACCACATGGCATTAAAAACTGGCTTTCTTTTTCTTCATGTTGCCAAGCCACCAAACCGAAGAGTGAGAGTGTGAAAGGAAGAAAAAAAAATGGGAGAAAGGGTGTGAAAGGAAAAAAAAAAAAAAAGTAGGAGAGGAAATCCATAGGTGAAGAGGTAAGGGCACTATTCTTTTTTTTTAACTAAAAAAAAATTAATTAGCATGAAATTTTAGGAAGTAATGGAGACCTGCATGAGAGATGGCATGTGTAACGATAGAAAAATGTGTCGTCATGGGTTGAACAATTTTTTGTTTCTATATACTACAGGAAACAAATTTTTGATTTAAAGAAATGTCTTAAGGTTCTATTTAAATTGTTGCATGTGGGTTTCAGTAGGTGGGTTGGTAGAAAAAATGGTTTAGGCAACTAGTTACAGGTTAGGATAGAAATAAGGCGACACTCGTGACTTTCAGGTCCACTAAATAGCCATAAAATTGAACAAAACTTGTTTTGTTCCATTGGGCTTTTTGAGAACTTTAGTTTAGGAATAAATTTTACTTAATTTGTTGGAAAAATAAGAGAGAAGTGAGTGAAAAGTAGTAAGGTCTTGTAGCTGTCACAAGAAAGAAGATGAATAGTAGCGTAATGCCACATCCACGCGCGACTGGTGGCTCTTGGGGGCACATGCAGCCTTTCCGATGGCCCAATTGTTTTCAAATAGAAACTTAGGCTATTTGGAGAATTTTAAAATTAATTTCGTGATTTTTTGATATATGTATTATTTTTAATGAATTTTCTGGTGAAATTTCTTTAAAAATAAGGAAAAAATTATCAAATGACCTTTAAATTTTCTAAAAAATTTATAAAAATTTTACATTGACTAGTCATGATTTATTTACACAGAGCTTTGCATGGATCGAGAAAAAAATCAACAGGAGAATACACTAAACCCTCCAGGTAAGAGATTTATTCATGTGGTTGCAACTTAATATTTTGTATAAAGAAATTATATGATTACACCATATGACCAGAGTGACATTATTGGAGAATGTGAAATGTTGTTAATGGGCTATATATTTGTTGATAAATGTGCAAACATTAATGATGATTATATGTTTTCTTGAGAATCTATACCTTAAGGCATAGAAAAGAAAGTTATAAGGGTAGAGTGGAGTTATAAGGGTGGAAAGGGTAGATGTGCACACTATGATGGTATCTTTGCACTATATATAAAAGTGTGTTAAGGGGTGATAAGGGTGGTAAAGTGTTATAAGGGTGGAAAAAAAGAAACAGTTTTGTATGAGCACTTCATTACTTACCTATTTGATACATGTTATTCTTATCTATTTTATGTAATAATAATGGTTCTGGAGAATACTTTACCTCTGTTTATATATATATATATACATATATAAAATACGAGTTGTGCTATTTAAATATATTTTCCTATAGAGTCTAACAGCTTATCCACTTTTATGAGTTTTTATACAGAGAGACCTTCGGGTAGCAGAAATTAACATTGGTGAAGGTTAGCAGCGGTCTCAATTATTGACACGCTTGTAGATAGACAAGTAGTTGCATCTTTAAAGACTGGATTATGTGTAACATGTTTAACTGTCAGCTTATGATAGAACTTTGTAATACGTTTAGTTATCATACTCTGATTATTCTATTAGAGCTTAGGGTGTGACAAATTGTTATCAGAGCCAGCTATTAGATCAAATACAGGATCCTTGGCTAAAAGAAAGATAAGTCAATAAAATGAATACGTAGTGGACTTTAAAAGATTAAAATCTAGGTAGTGCATATCTGAATGATTTGCATAGGAAATGATTTTATGATTGTATTTCCTAAGGTTATAAATTGTTATTGGCATTAATTAGACCTCCTGTTAATGTCCACAGCATAGAATAGGAAAATGATGGATCCATGAATGATGTAGTCCCACTGGATACTCACACATTGGGGGGTTATAGTTGATCTTGACATGCAAGAGCAGCAGTTCGTTTGGATGCGGACTCAAAAATTAGCTTGGTAAAATATTCGTGATACTACGATGTCTTGGGTGCCTGAGTCAAGGCAGAACCAGAATAAAATCACTTGAAAGAAATCTATATTTGAGCTACTAGTAGCTCAACGATAGTTATAACTATTAGATATCTCTCAGTCTTTCTCCGATTTGGTTGACACAATGGTAGATGAGGGAATTTTGACTTATCAGCTATTGGCAGAGGGCCCTGTACATCCTGATCCTACTTAGTCGCCATTTGCTTTGGCTCATTCGCCTGACCCTAAGCTAGCAGGTGATCTAGCACTTAATGTGATACCAGGACTCAATCCAGCACCAGAGCATGAACCAGAAGAGGAGGCTGTCATAAAGAGAGATGGTGGCTAGGAGGATGATCCAGATGAGCCAGATATGATCGATTTAACTGGTGATTCGGATGAGAATGATGCAATGAGTCCTGCTAATGCGTAAGAGATTGATAGTCGGTTATATATAGTTTTGTAAATGACATCTTACAACCCTGGGATGTGTAAGTTTTGGTAAACACTAATTCGATAGTAGATAGATACCCTAAGAAGAGGGATATCCTGACATTTTGCATGTAGTTAAGACGATATATATGGATATTTTTGTAAACCAACTTGATGACATCGATATAAGGCTCCGTTTGGGAAGGGCTAATTTGTAGCCAGCTACTTTGTTTTTTTTTTTTTTTTTTTTTTTTGGTCTTTTTCTACAATTACTAAACTTACCCTTTTACATTTTAAATTTCTTTTAAACTATAAATGGCAAAACTATCAAATTATTAGTAGCTAGCTTTTTTTCATTCCCAAACACAAAAAAAAGTTAAATTTTTTTCTTCCCAAACTAAGCCTAAGTTATGATATTATTATTATTTTTGTTGTCTATTTTGATAAAGAACGATGGACTTTCTACTCAATTAACTACCTTATTTTCAAAATGTCACATTACAACGGAGAAAGGTGTAACGAAACATCGAGCCGACAAAAGGGTAAAGAATATACATGCAGAAATAGATAACCTAGTGTAACCGAATGTAAGAAATGTTCCTACTTTCAAACAAATGTGATAATTTATGCAAAACTTAGCGGAACAGATATAAGTGCAAGCAAGGCAACCTCCTAATCCCATGCCAGAAGTAACACCACATCTACCCTTAATGAATGAACCATCACTAGAAGTGAACCATCACTAAGGGTGAACCTACTCCCAATGAATAACATCGATAACCAGAAGGCTAAGTATTTTTGAGAGTTGCAAAAACAAAAATCTCCTGAATTTTTGGGAGAGGCTGATGCTACCATAGTAGAAAAATGATTAAGGCAAATCTAAAAAAAGTTAAACATCGTAGAAACTCCAATGGAATATCAGGTGGAGTTTGTTACAAATCAACTACAATGAAAGGCAAACTTTTGGTAGGACTTTATCAAGGCTAGAAGAGAAATGACAAGAATGAGATAGACTGAGTTCACTGATATTTTTTATCAACACTACTTTCAAGAGATCACTTGAGAAATGAAAATAAAGAAATTGATATAGTTAGAACAAAGAAACATGACAGCGACTCAGTATGCAACCAAATTTTCAAAGTTATCTAAATATACTCCTGACTTCATAAACACAGAAAAAAGAAGACCTAAAGATTTCAAAATGGGCTAAAACTTGCAATTTGCTCTAAGATAATAGCATTTATGGGACAGAGCTTTTCACAATTGATTGATTGTGTAATGTTGGTAGAATAAAATGAGATACAAGAAAGCTTAAGGAATGAACAAAGGAGAGGAAGACCTTGGGTGAATGATAGAAAGGGAGGTAGTAACCAAAGTCGAGCACCTAACAGTTATCAACCATACCGTAAAACCCAGGCATAGCAGAGAAGTCGGGTAATAACAGGAAATAAGACGAAAAATATGCTATAACTACGGCCATTTTAGGCATTTACGACTACATTGTCCCTGGCTAAGTAACGCTCAAAATGTGGGTTTCATTGATACTTTACGACGTTCTCAGTTTTCACCTCTACGTGGATATGCCAATGCGGCCCCAAGGCCAGAATGTAAAAATCAGCTGCCACCACAAGTGCGACCATATTAAGCAAAGCTTAGAAATCCCACTATTCTACCTAAGTAGGCACTAACTTTTTTTATTGATCATAGAAAATGACCTACATTGGGGATTAAAGGGCCAACTCAAGTGTATGCTCTACCTACTTTGAAGATGAAAAGAAAAACGCCAAATGCCGTGGTAGAAGGTATTTTATTTTTATTCAATTCATTGGTTAAAGTCCTATTTGATTATGGGGCTACATATTCCTTTATAGCACAAACTTGTGTGGAAAGCTTGCAATTACATGTGGAATCCTTAGATTCAAGATTGCATGTTAATACCCCAGTTAGTGAAAAAATAGAACTACAAAACATATGTTAAGTAAGGGTGAGTAAGATTGGAAATTATGAATTTGATACTGATTTATTAGTATTAGACATGTAAGGATTTGATATTATTCTAGGGATGGATGGGTTAGCATGATATCACGTGGTGATAGATTGTTTTCGCAAGACGGTAGTGTTATGGATAAATGATGGGAATAGAGTAAAGTTTGTCGAAAACAGGGGTACCTTATTACCATTTACACTTATGGGTTTCAAAGAATGGCAAGTTACGACAAATAGTCATTTGTAATTTCTAGGACAAGTGTTGGTAGATGAAGAATAGTAGGAATTTGAAAAGTCTATACTAATAGTTGATGAATTTTTTTAGCCCTTTCTTGAAGAATTACCTGGATTATCCCCTAATAGGAAAATAAAGTTTGCTATAAACTTGTATCTAGGCACAGCACCAATTTCAATTGCCCCATACCGTATGACACCTATTGAACTTAAGGAAGTGAAAAATCAATTAGATGAATTATTAGAGAAGAAATTCATCTGCCCTAGTACCTTACCATAGGAAGTACTAGTATTATTTGTAAAGAAGAAAAATAGAGCGTTGAGGTTATGTATTGATTATAGGTAGTTGAATAAGGTGTCTATTAAGAACAAATACTCTTTGCCCAGGATCGATGATCTCTTCGATCAATTATGAGATGCGGTGTATTTCTTCGAGATTGACCTTAGATCAGGATGCCATCAGTTAAAAGTGAGAAAGGTAGATGTTCCAAAGATAGCCTTTTGGACTCGATATAAACACCATAAATTTTTGGTGATGCCATTTGGATTGACAAGTGCACCTATTGTATTTATAGATCCGATGAATCTAGTAGTCAGGGAACATTGAGATAAATTTGTGATAATATTTATAAATGATATCTTAGTATATTCACAAACAGAAGAAAAGCACAAAAATCATCTACAATTGGTGTTGTGATAGTTGAGAGACCATCAACTATATGCCAAATGTAGTAAGTGTGACTTATGGATGAAAGAAGTTAAATTTTTAGTTCATGTAATATCTGAGGTTGGAATATTAGTGGACTTGGATAAAGTTAAGGTAGTGGCGAATTGGGAGAGACCAAAGTCTATAATTGAAATTTGAAACTTCCTAGTTTTAGCAGGGTGTTATAGATGGTTTATAGAAGGATTTTAAAAAATAGTTACTCCACTAACCCAGTTAACTAGGAAAAGTGTTGGGTTTGAATGGGGAGACAAATATGAGAAAGCTTTTCAAGAGTTGAAACAAAGGTTGATAACTGCACTAATTTTGACACTATCCACTCCTGGAAAGTTATATGTGGTGTATACTAACGCATCCCATAAACGATTAGGGTGTGTATTAATGCAAGATAGAAGAGTTGCGCCCTATGCATCTAGACAACTGAAGAAACATAAAGGAAATTATCCCACCCATGACCTAACATTAGCAGCAGTTATTTTTACTTTAAAAATTTAGAGATGCTATCTCTATGGTGAAAGATTTGAAATATTTACGGACTATAAGAGTTTAAAATATATCATGACCCAAAATGACTTAAACCTAAGGTAAAGAAGGTGGGTGGAGTATTTGAAAGACTATGACTTTGTGTTGCAGTATCATACAAGCAAAGATAATAAGGTGGCTGATGCATTAAGTAGGAAGAGTCAAGAAGCTCTACACTGCCTAATTGCTGAGAAACATGAGGTAATAGAGACTCTCAGAACATATGAGTTATATGTAAATCTCAGGAATCTCAAGAATTCATATATAATTTGGTAGTCCAACCAACTCTAGTAGAAAAGATGATAGAGGCTCAACAAGACAATGAAGAGATCGAATGTATAAAGAACAAAGTGAATCAAGGAAGAGGAAAGCCAGGATGGAAAACATTCCTTGATGAAAGTTTAAGATATAAGAATCAAATGTATGTAATCCAAGATTATATTTTGAAAGAAAAAGTTATAACAGATGGGCATAAATCCTAATCTACTATATATCCAAGCAATACAAAGATGTACCATGATCTGAAACGATAGTATTGCTAGAAAGGCATGAAAAGAGATACTGCACGATATGTAGCAAATTGTTTAAAACTGTCAACAAGTAAAGACAGAACATTAGAAAACTAGAAGGATTAATACAACCATTACCTGTAGCCGAGTGAAAGTAGGACTTTATAACTATAGATTTTGTTATATGGTTACTCTAAGCACAACAGAGATATGATGCTACATGGGTAATCGTAGATAGGCTCACAAAGTCAGCTCACTTCATACCAACGCGGAAAACTAAGTCTCTTAATACTCTTTGTAAATATTACATTGAAGAGATAGTTAGATTGTGTAGGGTTCCCAAGTCAATAGTGTCAAATTGAGACACCCGATTTGTCTCCTAATTTTGACAGAGCATACGACAAGCCTTGGGTACCAAACTCAATATCAGTACTACTTATCACCTCCAAACAGATGGACAATCAAAATGAGTTATATAAAATTTAAAAAATATGTTACGAGCTTGTGTATTTGACTTTCAAGGTAGTTGGGATGAACATTTACCGCTCATGAAATTCGGTTATAATAATAGCTATTAAGCAAGCATAGGCATGGCACCATATGAATCTTATATGGCTAACCTTATAAGTCACCAAATTACTGGCTAGAAATAGAGGAATCATATTTATAGGGGCCAGATAGAATTCAAGATATGATAGAGAAAATTAAGTTGATTAGGAAGAGGCTTGAAACAGCCCAGAGTGGACAGAAGAGTTATACAGATCAACAAAGAAGGTCGTTAAAATTTGTAGAAGGAGATTGGGTACTATTTAAGGTGAGACCTCGAAAAGGAATAGTTTAATTCGAAAAAAAAAAGACAAATTATCCCCTAGATACATCAGACCATTTTGAATTTTTCAAAAAATTGGAGAAATAGCATATCAATTGGAATTACCTCATGAGTTAGCTTAAGTCCATAATGTCTTTTATGTATCTATATTACGTAAGTATATACCTGATTCGAGTCATGTGATCATTTGGAAAGATGTGGAGATACAACCAAATATGACATAAAGAAAAACAAGTATAAGTATTGGATATTAAAGAAAAATGTTTGACGAATAAAAAAATATCGTTATGACAACATCATGGAATTGAAGAAACGACCTGGAAAGTAGAGGCAGAAATGTGACTGAAATATCCAGAGTTTTTTATCTACTAGTAAGTAATTCAGTCTCTAGCGTACTAGCCAATATACCCTAACTCAATTTCTCTTAGAATGTAATAGAACCTAAGTTTCGGGGACGAAACTTTTCGTTAGGAGGGTAGATTGTGAAGACCAAAAATAAAAATAAAAATTTACACACGTTATTTACGTGAGACGCCTGTTATGTAGGTGTCCCACATGTGAGCATTTCCATAACACATGACATAAAGAGTTGGGTTTCTTTTTCTCTATGTTGCCGAGCCACCAAACCAAAGAGTGAGGGTGTGAAAGGAAGAAAAAAAATAAGAGAAAGGGTGTGAAAGGAAGAAAAAAAACAGGAGAAGGGGTGTGAAAGGAAAAAAAAAACGGGAGAAAAAATTCATAGGTGAAAAGGTAAGGGCTCTGTTTCTTTCTTTCAATTGAAAAAAAAATTAATTAGCATGAAATGTTAGAAGGTAATGGAGACCTGCATCAAAGATGGCATATGTAATGATAGAAAAATGTGTTGTCATGGGTTGAACGAATATTTGTTTTATATATACTACGAGAAATAAAATTTTGATTTAAAGAAATATTTTGAAGTTCTTTTTAGACTGTTGCATGTGGGTTATAGTAGGTGGGTTGGTAGAAGGAAGAGTTCAGGCAATTACATTGCAGGTTGGGATAGAAACAAAGTGACACTCGTGACTTTTAGGTCCAATTTGACCTACTAAATAGTCACAAAATTGCACGAAACTTGTTTTATTGCGTCGGGCTTTTTAAGAACTTCAATTTAGGAATGAATTTTGCTTAATTTGATGAAAAAATGAGAAAAAAATGAGTGAAAAAAGTATGGTCTCATAGCTGCTGTGAGGAAGAAGATGAATAGTAGAGTGGTGACACGCCTACGCACGGTTGGTGGTGTGTGGGGGCACATATGGCCCTTTCCGACGGCTTGATTGCTTCCAAATGGAAGCTTGGTCTATTCGGAAAATTTTAAAATTAGTTTCATAATTTTTCGATTTATGTATTATTTTTAATGAATTTTCTGGTGAAATTTCTTTAAAAATAAGGAAAAAATATCAAATAACTTTTAAAAATTCTAAAAAATTTATAAAAAAATTATTTAGGGATAAGAACTCCAAAAATGAGAGAGTGGGTTGGTAGTGACCTTTTTAGAAGAATTTTAATGATTATAAGTTTATTGGAATTTTATGGAAAATAAGGGAAATAGAGTTTAGTGAATTATTTTTTTAAAATATATAAATATATATAAAGAAATTATATTAAATATAAATCTTAGTGAGTATAAGTCTCTTTTATGTTTGAAAAAAAAAACTAATAATCAATTTAATAATGGAATTAATATTTACTAGAATTGTTTCCTAACAAGAAAAATTGTCAATCTAAAGTAGCTGGATAATTGTAAGAAAATGCAAGTTAGTTAGTCATAATTTATTTACACATAGCATTGCATGAATTGAGGGAAAAATCAACAGGAGAAAACACTAAGCTCTCCAGTTAGGAGATTTATTCATGTGGTTGCAACTTAATATTTTGCATAAAGAAATTATATGATTACACCATATGACCAGGGTGACATTATTGGAGAATGTGAAATGTTGTGAATGGGCTATATATTTGTCGATAGATATGCAAACATTAATGTTGATTTTATGTTTTCTTGAGAATCTAAAGGAAGTTATAAGGGTGGAGTGGAGTTATAAGGGTGGAAAAGGGGTGGATGTGCACACTATAATGGTTTCTTTGCACTATATATAAGGGTGGCTAAGTGCTATAAGGGTGGAAAAGAGGAAATATTTTTGTATGAGCACTTCATTACTTACCTGCATGATACATGTTATTCTTATCTATTTTACGTAATGATGATATATAGAGATGCCTTTAGGTAACAACAATTGACATTGACGAAGATTAGTAGTGGTTCCAATTGTTAACAAGCTTATAGATAAACAAGTAGTTGCATGCTTAAAGTCTGGATTATCTGTGACATGTCTAGCAACTAGTTTATGATATAACCTTGTAATGCATTTAGTTATCATATTCTGGTTCTTCTATTAGAACTTAGGGTGTAACAACTAAAAATCGTTAAAAAATACTAAAAATCTCTAAAAATTATTTATTTTTTATCTTATGGTACAAATTACGATTTTGCAACTTCTTTGAAATTTTATCATTTTTTTTTTTGTTATTCCAAACACTACTATTATAATAATAAAATGAGTTAAGATTTACTTGTATTTAGTCAAATTTTGAGGGGTAGTCTTACAATTTACCTAAAAACTTAACAGCGGGACAAAATAGAATTACACCAAACATAAGGGGTCTCAGTGTATAAAAGCCAAGGATAATCGCGCTCTCCCCCGACATATTAGGGTTTTCCCGACTGCTATATCATTTCCTCGCTCTTTCTCCGGCGGAGCTCTGGACACCAGCGTCGGGGTGTCATTAGTAAGCGCTCTCTGTCTCTATCTCTCTATATATATTTGTATACGTCGAGTGAACTACTTCTTGGACTTACAATCCCTAGTTTTTGTGTGTTTTGGTTGAATTTTTCTCTGCATTCACTTATCATTCTGTCTTAGTTTCTGTTGAGAGCGTCGTGTTTTGAGTTGCGTAATGTAGAAATAATATGATGATAATACTTTTGTCTGCGGTGGCTTCAAATGGTAAAGTGAACAAGCAAGGTAAATTTATTTTATTTTATTTTATTTTTGTGGGGTTAGAAAAATGAGAAAAAAATAAATTGGTATTTGTTAAAAAGTTCTTTTTTTTTTTTATTTGATTAATAATAAAATGGATATGTATGATTATTTTTATTTTCCTTCCATTTTTCTTTCCCTTACAAATCCACGATCGAACATCGCATGAAATTTGGTAATTTAGGTTATTAGTTTGCTGTAGATATCCACAATATGAAATTAAATTTCATTTGATTGAAGTTCTGAGCTTCCTCGTGGTATTTTGTAATTTTGTGTACAATGTGTGAATTTTCTTAGTTCCTTAATATTGAGTTCCCCTTCATTATTTATTTCTCTTTTCTTTTTCATTGTTATATATTCTAGCCAAAAGTAGTCTTTGTTCTTTCGGCAGCCAAAGTTAGTCTTGTAGTCCTTTTACAAGAGTTATGCTGGTCGATATTACTTTCTATGGAATTTGTGGTATTAGATTTTGTGTCTTAATGGCTTTTATCTCCTTTTGCAGCCAGTGTTTCTGCTGGAGAATTATAACACAATTGCAATTCCTAGAAACTATTCAGCTTGTGTGCAGAGTTCATATCTTTTGCTAGTGAGTTTCTTGGGTTAATATACTTAATGCATTTGCACGAGGAGATGAACATTGGAAGTTACGATATCCTCGCCATAGTCTTGGCTTCATCATTGGCGGAGCATTATCTAGAATTCAAACATTACAAAGATTTGTCTTATTGAATACCAAATTCTTGCTTAGATGGTATATGTAGTGAATTTATTAGTAACACATTGTATGTCACCTGTTTTTTGTATTTTGAGAAAATGAAGTAATATTTTATTAGTTGGTCAATGAACTGTGTTAAGTTTCCAGAACAAGTAAAATACGCTGCGGCGAGTTTTATAGAAGATAGCTAAGACGGGGTCCCTTTGTTGTGTGGCTGCAAGGCCACATGGATCTAATGCTGCCAGTGGGGAGTGGTCCGTGGGTCCAAATGAGCCCTACTGGCGAACTAATTCAAGCTTCTCACCTCCACCATCAAGATGGGATTTCCGGTTCCAACCTGAAGGGTTATCATTTGGTTCTCATGATGGTAATCAATTGTATGGTTCTTCTACGTCATCAAACAGTAGAGGAAGTAGGAACTGGGTGAGAGCAAACCATCTTTCCAATCATCAATATTCAATATCTGATGGTGTTGGGCCTTACTTTAGTAGTCCATCTGAGATATCTCCAGCCCGGCAATGGACTCCTCCGCCAATACAAGAAATCAAAGTGAATGATTATGGAACTTCATCAAAGAGAGGTAACATGAATCGACTATGCATCTCCTTTAAAAACTTGGAATTGAGATATTCTAGACTTTGGTCTCACTGCCTGTTGTTTAATTATTATTCTTTTGTTTTTGAAGCTTGGTGCCATGTTGAAACTGCTTCAATATTTTTTTTATCTCAAATTATTCTTGGTGTTAAAAAATTATGTGCAATGTTTGATCAATACTTTCTTGCATTTGTTATTTACTCCTTGTATCATTTGTTTTGCTTCTTGCACTACTGAAACAATTTACTGGTTTCTTATTTTATCTCTTTCATTTTATTGTTTTTTTCAAATTTTAAATTAATTCTGAATAGATTGAATTGAATTGTAAATCTGATTGATTAAATGCATGTGTCTACGTTCCCCCCTCCCAAAAAAAAAAAAAAAAAACAGACACGGACACACAACAACAACAACAACCCCCTTTTATCTTTGCAAACTAGTTTGGTTACAAATTTCTTGAACTCCCCTTCATTGATGTGAAACAGCATAATGATTTATCTGCCATAGTGAATCCCTTGTTAGTGGTGTCACATCAGAAATCATAAATATATGGGACTGTACATGTTATTGTTTAATAAGTTACTTGAACTACTGTTAAATAAGCCATGATAGATTGAACTGTTAATTCCACCATGATCATTTACAAATATTGCTTTTCTCTTGATTCTTGCTATTTAATCTGATAATTATGCTCTCCAAGTTGTTACATCCATTGGAATTGCTAGGTCAAACTACTTCGACAAAGATCACTTTAAAATTACAGTCCATTGAGTTAATGAGCAAACTGTTTTGTTTCTAGAAGTGGTTCATTGATTTAAGGAGCAGGTATTAGTAGCCTATTTTTTCTCTCTAAAAGTAGTTATCCACAGTTCAAGGTATTAGGAAGAGTAGCAGAGGATATTGGAACTACTCTGTCATGATAGACATAGATAAAATATGACGATAAACATAAATTGTGTGGGAAAATGATTTCAAAATTACTGTTTTTTTTCCTCCTTGCTTGTTCAGGGATTCTGCTAAGTGCCATAGTGAATGAAAATAAACAACAAAATTGATTTCAGAGGAAACATTTCAGTTTTTCTTTGAATCTTCTTATGCTTCTCTAACTTAGGCTTGCTCTTTGTTGGCAATTCTGTTTGTTTAATGTAGTTTTTGTGTAGTAGAAATTACAACGAAAATGAAACAGGGTTTCTGGTGAAGGCGTGGAGCATTGTAGCATTCACAAATGTAGATTCATTTTGTATTTCATTTACTTGTGTGGAATAAGCATTAATATCACTGTACTGGTAGGTGTTGTAAAATTTTAAATGGACTTGTTAAAAATGGTGATGGGTTTATGCTGCCTTCTGAAATGGGGGTCTGTATCTCACCTTTCTTTTTTCAGCTTGAACTTTGGATTGAGCTGGCAATGGAGAATGTGAACTATTTGGTTGAATTCAATTACCATTTGACAAGTATATGTATCTGTTGTCAGAATTGAATGAATTTGTAGAATTCAAGTTATATATATTCGCCCCTCCAATAGGAGGTAAGAGTTGCCATTTTAGAGCCAGGGCCTTAGACAATTGCCAAACATTTCTGAGTTGTCCCATGATTATTGATTTTGTAGATGACTCATTTCAATTATTCAATATATAGTTTCAATCTAATATGTATGGACACTTTTAAGGTGGTGCCATTTTTGTCTTGGACATGGCATTTCTTGGATACATATCCATACATGTATATTATTTTATATCTTTTAAAGGACACATTTCAAACATTTGGAATACGTGAATCCATTATTTAGACAGACATGAAATATGTTATAAGTTTGACAAGTAATCTCTTCCCTGCCAGACTTTTTAAAACATTCTAAAATCCATAACTTTCAATTTGTTTGGACATTGAGGTTTTTAAGATAGATGTTAGACCTTTATGTTTACCTTAATTCTAAAATACATAATTTTTTTGAAAAATAAATTTGCAATATTTTGATACTTAGATATGTTACAGTAAAATATAGAACTCATGTTGTAGCTGATTCATGCCCTGAATTTATTTATTATTTTATTTTTTACCAAGTTGGGGTGTTGGTGTTACGTTGTAGGGTGTCCTGTATTTGTGGCCACACTTGATAGCTTTCAGCTTTTTTTTCTAGCTCAATTTATGCTATAATTTTATCATGCATCATTTTACTCCATTGGTGGACTTCCAAGTTGTTGGTAAGGCTGTTTTAACACAGGGGGTCCCTGGGGCCTTTTCTTTCATTGTTGAAGGGTTCAATGGAAATATGTGGGACTTTGAACTTGCAGCTCTGTGATTTGTGGAGGTTATCTGTAGGATGCCAAACCATTGTGGCCTAAAATTAATTCTCTCATGGTGTCATAGCAAGGGCTTCTGCCATTGGTCTTCATAGTCGATGTCTTTTCAGCCACCTGCTACCCACAAGCCTGCCCCCAAATGCCATACCATTTTACTTGTACTCTTGTCATTGATACATCTATGTGGCATTGCAGATCAGTAACATATACATAAGTGGATGTTGCTGATGCATGCATGGCTTCTTTTGAGATAATCGTGTATACGCAAGTTTTGGAGGTTGATTTTGTTACTAGTTTAATTTAATCTGGATTGTGTCTGCCACTGCATATAGACACCTGTTATTAACACTGCATGAAACAACATTTTAACCTTGGCATACCCAAATGAAAAGTGCATCATTTCAAGGCTCGAGTAAGCCGTGAGTTACAAAGTACCAAACGGAACCAAACTGATCAAAATCAGTTCAGTTTGTATCTAAATCGTTAATTAGTAATTTGTTTTAATTAGTTATACGCAAAAGAGAAAATATATGCTCCTACTTCAAGTCTTCAAGAGCCCAATATCCTTTTCTTTTAAAGAAGACAAGGAGACAAGCAGACAGGGAGGTCAGTCCAAACACTTTTCTTAATTCAGTTGCGGAGGTCAGTTTTTATAGGCAAGTTGAAAAGGTCAAGTCATGCTTCCCACCAATGTGGGACAAAGTTGATGTTGCTTTGCTTCTTTGAAGTCTGAATGCTTTCATTTTCCATATTAGTCTCGCATCGATTCTGAAAGTGCACTCCAAGCACTTTATATATTTCAATTAGTGTTAGAATGCATGTGCAGTTCTCTGCTGAAATCAGCACATGGGATGTTCGTAAACTGATAATGTCTTCGAGTCTCTGTTCCAAGTTGAGAACTCAACCGATGTGGTCGGTTCTAGAAATAAAGGGCGCTGCACTGAACTGAACCAAACCAAACTAAAGTTGATTTTTCTTGTTTGGTTCTTGGGTAATCGACTTTTTGTACGTAGTTCTATCAAGAGTTGGAGATGATGGTTTGTTTTCTATCATCCATTGTGTTCAAAGTGTAATGTCCTATAAGAATTTTTGTCCTTTATTTGAATCATTTTAGGTTCCATCCTAGTAGATTTAGCAATTGTTGGCCTTGCTACTTTTCCAGATAAATTTCATCCATCTGTCTCTTTTCATCCTTACTTTTAAGCCATGCGGGAGTTTTTTTCCTCAAATGTAGTTGGTAAGCCACCAATTGTTCAAAAGTATAATCGATTAGGAAATAGACCCAATAATGTATATCAACTTATCTTAATATGCCCCCTCAGGCAATCTTGACACGAATGTGGATGGAAAAGGAAAACAAATTGAACTAAACAAGATGCATCATCATAGACAAAAATGAGTGCACAACAATACATAGGCAAACAAATACTAATAATGAGGGTTGAATCCATGACTTCTTGCAATTAGTATGGTTCAAAGTCGCGGTTGTTGTATCTGCCCTAGAAATTTTGATGTAGCATTGCGGCGCGGTATTGGGCGATACATGACTTTTAGCAGTTCTTAGTCTAAAGAAGAGGAGTTACCAAAAAATAAAAAATATCAAATATCATATTTGTAATTTTTAACATGCATAAATTAATTAAAAATATTAAAAATTATATTATTTTTATTTTGAGTTATGTGCATTGATGTAAATACTAAATACATAACAGAAAGCAAATAAAAAAAATGAAGAGTTGCCATAATTTTTTTGAGTACATCAATATAATGAATATACCTAAAAAAAAGAAATGAAAAAAAGAAGGGTTACCATAATTTTTTTGAGTACATCAATATAATGATTGACCTTCCATAGACTGAAAAAAAAAGGAAAGAAACCTTCTGTTGTTGTGTACTAGAAAAACGAAGAGTTGCCACAATTATTTTGATTACATCAATATTATATTGATCTTTCATGGATTGACACAAAAAAATTGACACAAAAAAAAAAAAAAAAAAAAGAAAACAAGGAAAGAAACCTACTATTGTTGTTTACTAAAAAGAAAAAAGAGTTGCCATAGTTTTTTTTTGAGTACATCAATTTAATAATTAACCTTCCATAGACTAAAAAAGAAAATGGGAAGAAACCTTTTGTTACCATAACTTAAAAAAAAAAAGTAACAGAATAATAAAAAATAAAACCCACATATTACATATACTTAAAAAAAAGTAACAGAATAATAAAAATTAAATCCTATAGGTTACAGAAGGTGACGAAGCTTCGACGAGGAAGGGGCAGCGATTATCGGCGATGCAGGGAGGATGATCGACCGATGGGGGCGAGGGTACATTGGTTAGATTTGGTTCTAATTTGAAATTTCAAACGCTTTATTTCCCTTGTTACATTCATCTATCGGACTCTATATATCTTTCTGCGTACTGGGTCAATCTTCTCAAAGAGTTTTCTATACTTTACTTAGAAGGTTTATCGAGAAGGTTTCACTTTTTTGAGATTTGTATTTATCACACTTCAACAACTTCACTTTCACCAAGATATTACCACGATATTTCCAAATCTCGAAATATCCCCAATATCTCTAGATATCTTAGCTGTGAGAAGTTGTTTCGGCTATATTATTCATTTCAGGGTGAGATCTTGAGTAGTTGGTGACAAAACCTAGCCTAGAATTCGAACCTTGGCAATTGGAGCTTTGTTATCATGTTAAATCACCAATCGTCCCTCAAGTTTAGGAAATAGACTTGACAATATATATTAAACTGCCTTAACAATATAAGTGTACAACCTCCACATGGTATATGTGAAAGAGACACTAAGAAGAAGAATCTCTTGTTTGCACTATTTTGAAGGCCTTTGGGAAAAAATAAATTATTAAAGCTTTCCTCATATATAATTACGAATAGCATAAGTAGGTTGTATGGAAATGATATGGGAGAAATTAAGTTCACTTGCATGTAGGAATTTAACTTTGTTATGCAAATAGTAAACATGATGTATTGTTCAAGAAACTATTTCTCACACCATCAATTATAATACTTGGGTATCCTGGTGCATGAGGGTTTCGTATTATGTAGCCTAAGGAGTGTGAGGTGCATGCAGTCTCACTTTGCTTGTATGGAGGTTGTTTCCAGGATTCGAACCTGTGACCTCCCAGATTGCAATGGAACCACTTTTTTTTTTTTTTTTTGGACAAGTAATTAAAATTTCATAAAAACTTCAAGAAGATGCAACAATGATCCAAATGTCGAATTACAACTTCAAATTATCTACAAAACTCAAAAAGGAGCGTAACTCGGATTTTTGCCTCCCTCTAACCAATTGTATAAATTGGAGGAAAAACAACTCTTCAATCTATAGGAAAATCTATGTCTGTTAAGCTTCTTATATTCCTTTTCCCACACTAACCAAAGAATATAAAATAGGACGAGTTCTCAAACTCTCTTTCTGTGTTTGGGCATTCTAACGGCCCACCAAAAAAAGTCTTGTCCTCTTCCGAGAAACTCGTACTATGTCGAATCGTGACAAAGCTAGGTTTCAAAGTGACAAGTGATTAATACATTCACTTGTGTTGTTGCAAAGGAACCATTAATTCATGATTACTAGCTTTCTTCTTATCAAGTTATTAATCGTTATGATTTTATCTTGCACCAAACACCACACAAAAATGCCACTTTAAATGGGGCCCCTCACCTCCATACTTTTTCATGTGGGAAATCTTTCCCCTACCATCCACCATGGCCTTATAAAAAGACTTAAACCTGGAACTTGCTTGCACTTATTGGGGACAGCTAATGCTTGTCTTCCCTCTCTTTCACCTTGAAGGAGCAGAGCACATAATTTGCAATAACCATATGAAGCCTTCCAATTGCCAATCATGCAATTCTCTTCGTAATCTGATAAACCAAGTAAAACTTTCCCTTTTCTGCATCCCGCTCTCTTCCGCAAAAGTTTTGCTCCATGCCACAACATAAATTTTTGCAAATTCATCTCTTAAGCATCTCCTCCAGCCAACGGTCCTTCCAAAATTTCAATTTGTCGCTTCTCACTACTTCCATTGAGCTGTATGAGTTAAAGATAAGTCGAAGTGCTCATATGCTCTTCCATAGTCCCACCCCATAATGTCCTGATGTAGTTTTGGTAATACACTCACCTTACTTTGTCTTATACTTTGCACTCATTGTGTGTCTTCAAAGTCTTCCCCGTTCTTTGAAAATCCTCCACAACCTCTTCTCCAAAAAGGCTTCATTGAAAGCAGGGTTTGAAGTCTTGGTTGAGACAGTTGAGAGCTCAGCGTCTCGGCTTGATTTTGTCACCAGATGCATTGAGATCTCATCTCGAAACAAATAATATCACTAGAACAACTTCTCGTGGTCGAGATATCTTGAGATATCAGTGATACTTTGAGATATCGTGCTGATATCTCGGTCAAAGTGGAGTTGTTGAAGCAAGATAAATGTAGAGCTCGGAAAAGTGAAATCTTCTCGGTTAAGTATAGAGATCTCTCTGAGAAGTTTGACCCAGGACGCAGAGAGAGAGAGTCCAGTCGACGAATGTAAAAAGGGGAATAAAGCTTCTGAAATTTCAAATATGAACCAAAAATTTAACCGGTGTACCCTAGCCACTGTTGGTCGATCGTCGTTCTTGCCTCACCGATAATTGCCACCCCTTCGTCATCGGAGCTTTGTTTGCTATGCCTCTCTTCGTTGCCTTTTGTAATCTGTGGGTTTTACTTTTTATTACTTTGTTACTTCTTTTTTTTAAGTATATGTAATCTATAGGTTTTGTTTTTATTATTCTGTTACTTTTTTTTTAAGTATATGGCAGCAAAGGGTTCTTTCTATTTTCCTTTTTAGTCTATGGAAGGTGAATCATTATATTGATGTATTAAAAAAAATTATGGCAATTCTTCGCTTTTTATTAGTATACAACAATGGAAGTTATTTTTTATTTTATTTTATTTTTTTTTCAGTCTATGGAAAGTCAATCATTATATTGATGTACTAAAAAAATTATGGTAACTATTCATTTTTTTCATTTCTTTTTTTTTTTAGTATATTCATTTTATTGATGAACTCGAAAAAATTATGGCAACTGTTCATTTTTTTCCTTTGCTTTCTTTTATGTATTTAGCATTTACATCAATTTGTGTAACTCAAAATAAAACTAATATATTTTTTTAATATTTTTAATTAATTTATGTATGTTAAAAATTACAAATATGATATGTGATGATTTTTTTTTTTTAATTTTTTGATAATTGCTCTTCTTTTTTGGTATCGCGTTTCGTTTGATACGACGCTGTGACCGCATCGAAATTTCTCGGGCTGATACCGCGATTGTGACTTTGAACCATGATGGAAGCTCTAATTCTTCTTATACCTGCTCGTGTAGGCGGTTGACATACCATATGCTAACTCACCAGATAAAACTTGGTGCCCTGTCCTAGGTCTCCACAGAGAAAGTCTCTTTGCATTTTTATAAGTTTTGTTTGCATTTTGTTGAGCTTCTTTGCCATGGTCAGGAAAGGGAAAATGGACATGAAATAGTTTGAAAACTGGACAGTGCTTTTGATTAAAGTTACTCTGGTCTGGCGATAGAGAGCTTTTCTTCCATCCCACAAGTCTTATCTGAAAATTTCTAATCAAAATATCTCAAATTGTGCTAGATTTGTGTGTTGCACCGAGGGGAAGTCGCAACTATCGTGTTGGAAGGGACCTTCGTTTACACCTTGAAATCGGACATGGAGAATTCATATATGAAACCTCCCCATTGGGATTTATTTTGTTTTCCCCATATTGATGCACAGGCTAGAAACCACCTCAAAGCAAGAACACTTCTGAGATATCCCAGTTGTAACAGATTCGTCTCGCAAAACATAATTAATTTGTCTGTAGATAGTAGATGTAATATCTCCAACTTAGATGCATTAGAACCCTGTACTGCAAAATCGTCGAAGATTCCACCCTATTCTGTCATTTTCAACATTTTGCTGAAGACTTCCATTACCAAAATGAAAAGAAGAGGGGGGAGATACCCTTGGATGCTCCAACAAAACCTGCAGGAATTTAAATCGCCAATGTAGAAAATTGAACGTGTATATGTGCTATGTAAACCATTGCCTCCACCTAACCCAAATTCTATCTTCTTTAGGATATGTAGTAGAAAGCTCCAGCTTACATGGTCATGGGCCATCTCCATTTCTAGCTTGTATATGACCCCTGGTTTCTTTTTTTGTTTTTTTGGTCTCATCCACAACCCTGTTAGCCCCTAACACTGCATCAAGAATCCATTGACTTTTTGTGAATGCATTTTGAGTCTCTGACACTAAAATACCAATGACCACCTTTAGTCACAAAGCAATGGAACAATCTCACTGTTGCTACATGACCTCCTTTTTATAAGTTATAATAATAACAATAATAAAAGAATTTCTCATACCATTACTTGGTTTTTAGAAAGAAGTACATTAAAAAAGTTTTCTTTTAATTTTATGAAGTCCATATAACTTAGCTCAAGTTAGCATTTTTCCAACCTAAATGGGGCTGGATACACGGATTCCTTCCCCCAACACCCCCCCCCCCACAAAAAAAAAAAAAAATTTTTTTTGCTCAGTTAGGGGCTATTTCTACCGTTAGACGACATTGAGTAATGTCTTTGTTTATTGTTACCCATATTAGTTTTGCTCTATTCCGCCCTCTCACATTATCCTCAATTTGGATGCTATCAATGTATCACTCTCCCCTAGTAATGTATCTACCGATCTCCATTGTATAATTTCTAACCACTTTAATCGATTTTCTCTAAATTTATCTTCAATTTAGGGAAGGCAACAAGTCAAACTATTTGCAAGTTATTTGAGTTCACCTTGATAATAGCTCGATTCAAAATATAAACGATTCAAACTCAAGCCCAATTTTTAGCTGAACAAAAGTTCAACTTGAGCTCGAGTGTTGGGTTTGCAAGCTGGCTTGTAATTGCTTATATATATATATATATTTTAAACTTCTTGATGAAATGATGCCAAAACCGTCAAATGTTAACCAATTCACCTTATCCCAGCCTCCTCAATTCACTCCAAAATTCTCTCCCTCTGTCAAACCCTAGAAGCTCATTCTTTGTTCTCTCGCCTTCAACAACAACCTCCTCCATCATGACCATTGGGCAACTCTGCAGTGGTGGGAGAGGGACAAAATCGATCAGCATCTACTCGTGTTTTTTGGGGGGGGGGGGGGAGAGACAGAGAAAAAATGGTTCAGAGGTTTGTTCAGTTGCCGT